>VYZS01041305.1:8987-19233 GCA_013400695.1 Neodrepanis coruscans | reverse complement strand
TTTTTTTTTTTTTTTTTTTTGAGGAGCAATGAAAGGACTAGTCTGCCACCACAGCCCTAGTCACTCCCCATGGATGACTGGAACAGCCGCCCACCAAAGGCAGCTCAACAGTGGAGGATGGGCCGGCAAGTGGCTCGGCTGTTGCTATAACAACAGTACCTCTGTCTCATTTCTTTTGAAAAATGAATTGCTGCTGGTGAGATGAAGCGGAGCAGATTCTCCTCACAGATGAAAGCCCTGCCGACAGCCTCAACACACTCTTGTTTATCTATTGGGTCTGTCATGCCTTGTCCGAGCAGCTCTGCCCAGAATTTCAGGATGGGTTGGATTAGACCATCTGGGTCCGCGTGTCTCTGCGTGGTTGCATGCACAGCCCCTGTCCCCCTGCCTCTCCTCCAATCAAGAGTCATTTAAAAAGTCGACCTGCCAAAGTCCGACCTTTTCTTGCTCTGCAATTGGAGTTTCTCCAAAGGCATATAAAGAACAGCAAGTCCTGCTTTCCTGTCTTCTGCTTTGGGGTAGAAAACTGCTGTGAAATGCAGATCCATCAACCAAATATTTTGTGTGAATAAAGCTAAAGGCTTATGTAGCTGCAAGGGGTTTATCTTATTTTAATATTTGCCTTTTATATTGATATTTTCCTTTTATTTTTATTTTATGCATCAGCAGTCTTCTGCTCCTAGACATAGAGCTCTGAAGCCCTGCTAATATCTTCATGATGCATACTGTAAAAACATGTACAATCTATATACTAGTACTATGAAGCAGAGGGAGGGTACTGTACAGGAGAATATCTTACTTCAGGGACTGTTTTTATAGAGGAAAGGGGAATTGCTGGGGTTTTAGTCTAAACTACTGTGGAGTCCTGGAGATGGCAAAGTGTTTGACAGTATATGGTCATTGTATGAGATTCAAACCATCCATATTAAGATGGTGATTGGGAATGAAATCAAGGTATGAAAATGCATGTTTACATTGAAATAATTTGATAAGAATATTTCTGTGTTGTACCCCAAAAAAGAGGAGATGTATCTATTGTTATGGCTCCCAAAATACTGGAGCGAAGGTGCTTCCCCACCTGCAAATGTTGTACCCAGCATGTTGCCTTCAAATAAACCTTTCAAGTTGTTTCTGCCTATATACAGTTTTTTGATGAGCAAACAATGAAAATAAAAAGTTTAGTGCCTGTTAACCCCCCAAATCATAAAATTTCTGAAGGAGAATAATGTGAAACCACAAACTTAGAACAGGTTTAATTTAATTTTTTTTCTTTGCAACAAGGCACAACTTCTGTATGTCTCATATTTGATGGAAAATAATTACCATGTCAAGCTGCTTTTTGTTGTAAGCCATGATAAACATGATTATTAATGTTTATATACTGATCCTGCCTTTACTTTCACTAAGTCACTGCATATTTTTACAGGGGACCATCCAAGTTCCAGAACATGATGAAACTTTAGGAACTGATATTTTTAGGACTGATTATTTGCTACTAGATAGTTTTCAGTCTTTTGGTAAACAATCATGTACAAATAAGGTGATGGATGCAAGATAAATAGTAAATTATGAGAAACATGAAAGTGTGCAAACATGTGAGAGTATATTACTCTTACCAATATTTTGTAAAGATTTACTTCAAACTGTTGCAAAATATAAGGAGCCAGTTCACTTGTATTCCTCAGGAGGCAATCACTCTTATTAATCCCTGCCTTGTTATTAAGACAAATACTTTCACCATCTTTTCCTTATGTGAACTTTTCTTCATGACTAGAAGCCTTCCACCAGGTCCTGTTCTTACTGTAGCCCAGCATTTGGTCAATATGGACTCAGGACAAAGGGTCACAACAAATTCTGAACATTTCTTCAAATCCTGTTTTTGTACATGCATGGCCAATGAACTTGGTCTTGAGTCACTTGCCATTTGGTGAATGTTTTTCTGGTGTTGAAGGCAAAGAGGGATAGTGACTTCGTGGTGAGATGGCTTAGAAGCTGAAATGGGTGATTCCAAAGGTAAATTGTGTGAGTGGCCCATTAGGGGCAACATATAAATGTGCTATTTTAACCCATTATATCAACTGTGTTACAGAACACATTCACTTGGGGCCAGCTCGTGCTCTTTTTTCCCTTGCCCTGGGGCTGTGCTGCTGTGCTGGTGAAGTGGTGACATCCTGTATCATCCTTTCCTAGTCTCTAGGGTCTGAGCCAGGGTTACATAAAGACCAGTGAACCAAGCTCAGCTGCAGTGTTCTGCCACATGCTAGTCACGCTGATCAAAAAGCAGAAGGAGGATGGTGCGCCATACATTGGTTCATACATACATGTTCAGCTTTAACATAGGTTTTTAAGGGAGAGAAGAAGCGAAGGTGAGAGCCATGTCGTAAGTCCCCTTGTGGGATCTGATTTTGATAGTTCACACTGGTCCTGTGTGTTGACTTACTTTCCACAACGCTGCCAACTGGCACAGATTGAGGCAATTACCCGCCGGGGGCAAGCACCTCTTGCTAGTAGAGCTCTCTGCTGCTGTGGTACAGAGAGGTGAGCTGTTCTATGAGGCTCAATGCTCTGCTCTTCCTCACCCTTACACTGCTGCAGGCTGGCTTCCCATCACAGCCTGCAGCACCAGGGAGAGGAACTTCTTGGTACAAACCACTGGCTGAGCTGTTCCTGTACCCTGAGAAACCAGGGGTAGAGAGAGACTCAGGGTATGTTCAGCTCCTGTTGAACTGTGCAGGCATAAAATCACAGAATGGTCTGAGTTGGAAAGAACCTTAAAGATCATCTCATTCCAACCTCCCTGCTGTGGGCAGGGACACCTTGCACTAGACCAGGTTGCTCAAAGCCCCATGTAGCCCGGCCTTCAACACTTCCAGGGATGGGACATTCACAGCTTTTCTGGGCAACCTGTTCCTTTGCCTCACCACCCTCACGGAGAAGAATTTCTTCTTGACATCTAATCCGAACCCTCCCCTTTTCAGTTTGAAGTCATCAGCCCTTGTCCTATCACTGCATGCCCTTGTAGAAAGTCCCTCTCTAGCTCTCTTGTAGCCCCTTAGGTACTGGAAGTTGATCTAGGATCTCCCTAGGATGTTCTCTTCTCCAGGATGAATACCCCAACTCTCCAAATTCAGAGTTTTAAGACCAGATCTTATACTGGAGGAGGAACCCAGTCCAGCTGTGTGGCAGAGGCTGTAGTCAAGAGCAGCTGGTCTGTGTGGCACCACAGAAGCAAAGAGGTGAAGGAATCTCAGCCTGTGGGAGGCTTGGCACATGCTGGCTTTGTGCAAGGCGGAACAGCAATGTCTAGGTCACGTATGCCAACAGGCACCCACTGGGGACTCTTAGTCACATGTTAATTGTTTTCCCATAAAAAAAAAGCTTTTCCACTCCGCCACCAGGAATTGATGGTCTGCTTAGACTCATAGACTTGCCTTTCTGCTTTGTTGTAAAGATCTCTGCAGAGGACGAGCTATGTTCAGTAGCTTGGTGTCTCATGTGTGTTCAGTGGTAGCTGCAGCAACGTGTGCATTGGCCACTTCCCTCTGCATTGTGTGCTGAGAGGGGCCACACAGGCCTGAAGGGAGAGAGAAGGGCACAGCCTTCTCAGAGCCACTCCCTCCAAAACCAGGATGAGATACATATTTGCTTGCCCATCTTACACATAGGATGAAAGGGGAACCGGCCCTCTGGGATGGGAGAAAGAAATGGCATCTGGATTGTGAGAAGAAAGAAGGTTGAGGACCTCTAGGTTAGGGAATGGGTGGGAGCTACATGTCTGGGACTTTTGTAGCAGTAAAAATACTTTAGAAATTGATAAAATCTTTCAGTATTTTGTATTCTATTGTTCTGGTATCAAGGATGCGAGTGTGTCCTGAAGGCGTTTGTTAAAGCTGTGACCTCTTTGCTTCCTCCCCTCCCCACTATTGTTTTTTGCCTTCGCTGAAGAGGGATGCTTTTTTTAGCCTGGTACATAAGTGAAGGACATAACTTTGGTGTGATAGGGGAGGACTGTAGCTTGCTACAGTTCTTTGCTATGCCTCTTTTAACCTGAGTTAAAGCTTATGTTAATACACTAATTATTTTATAAAATTCTTATATTCTAATTTATCTGCTTTCATGGAGACTTGTCTTGCTATAATTTCTATTAGCTATTTATGTTTTACATTACCTCCGAACACACAACAAATTTCCTTTTTTTCATTATTTGATGGAGTTAACATCATGAAAAGTGCTTTCTATTTTCTAGGTTGAATATATTCTTTCCTCCCTTAAAACTGATTCGCAATATGTTTTGTAGCTAAGAACAGAGGGCTAATCAAATGAAACTATGATAATGAATTTTTTAAAAGAAATTTAGTGTCAACAACACATGTTTCAATATAAGCAGTCAATCAATTATATTGCAGGTATTTCTCAAGAAGCTTCTAGAGACTTCCAACAAAAAAATTCAGAGTAAATAGTGAATTTTAGTGATTCCTTTTTTTTTTTTTTTTGTCCAATTTAAGACTCCTCACTGTGTTAGGCACCAAAAAATTGAGTTAGTCAACCTGCTTCCTAAAATTCTGGTAGTTTTGAAAGCACAGACACATTTTAAAGTTCTGCTCTCCTATTCAGAGGAAGGTTAGGGGGTGAGGGATAGAGAAGTGTTTGACTGTTTCTTTTTTTTGTATTTTCAAACTGATCAAGGCATAAGAATGAAATTAAAGAAACTTCCTAATTAGAATTTTTGAAACTTATTGTCATTGGTAAGCTTGACGAGAAATATCTATCATGGTGCTCTGAGCACTTTTTTTGCATCTTCAAAGGGTTAATTTTTTTTCTTTCCTCTTGTTTTTCTTTAAGCTTCAAGAGACAGTCAAAAGGAAGTTAGAAGGAGCACGTTCACCTCTCAATGGAGAGCAGCAGAATGGAGTTTGTGATGGGAGCTTTTCTCCGACCAGCAAGCGGACAAGAAAGGATGTGCCAGGCATTGAGGGAATCAACAGCTTGCCCAATAATTTGCCTTTGCCTGCTGTTTCTCCCCTTCACCCGCTTGACATGAAAGCTCCCCTGCCCCTGCAGAACAGTGGAACTCACAGTAGTGGTCTAGAAGACTTGGGTGAAAATGGTGGGCTTTCCGAGATAAAGCTCCCTGTTAATGGCTGCAACGAGCTAGATGATAGTTTTAACATCCTGCAGAACAAGGAGCTAAAGCAAGAGCCTTTGGATGACTCCAACTGTATAGACACTTCTGAAACATCTCTTTCAAATCAGAACAAGCTCTTCTCAGACATCAACCTGAACGATCAGGAGTGGCAGGAGCTAATAGATGAACTGGCGAACACCGTTCCAGAAGATGATATACAAGATTTGTTCAATGAAGACTTTGAAGAGAAGAAGGAGCCAGAATTTCCCAGGCCTGCCACAGAGACTCAAGAGAGCGCAAGTGTGAAAAGCGATCCATCTCATTCTCCATTTGCCCATGTCCCATTAGGGTCTCCCCAGGTGAGGCCATCTTCTTCTGGTCCTCCATTTTCAAATGTCTCCACCGCCTCCAGCATAGCTTCTGTGTCCAGTGCCCCACCAGCCCCGGTCCCTGCCGGCTCACCAGCAAACTGTGTTGTTCAGTCACCTCAGACCCCCAGCCAGACCCACACTCCAGGCCAGACACAGTCACGCTCTGGAAATGGCTATCTCATGAACCCAGCAGCAGCCACTGTGGCGGGATCGGGGCCTGGCCCGGTGAATATGCCGAGCGCTGACCTGTCTCCAGCTGAGCAGCTCAAGCAGATGGCAGCCCAGCAGCAGCAAAGAGCCAAGCTCATGCAGCAGAAGCAGCAGCAGCAGCAGCAGCATCCAAATCAGCCCTCAAGTTGGTCCCCTGTGGGCCCTCCATCTAGTCCCTACGGAGGACCCTTCAGTGCAGACAAACCAAATAGTCCAATGATGTATCCTCAAGCCTTTAACAACCAAAACCCAATAGTGCCTCCTATGGCAAACAATCCCCAGAAGACCACAATTAATAACTACCTCCCTCAAAATCACATGAATATGATCAGTCAGCAGCCAAATAACCTGGTCACAAACTCCTTGAGCAAACAGCCTAATATGCTTTCTTATGGCAACACCAAACCTCTGACCCATTTCAATGCTGAGCTGAGTCAGAGGATGACCCCACCGATGGCAAATCCCAGCAAGAACCCCATGATGCCATATATCCAGCAGCAGCAGTCCCAGCAGCCACAGATGCAGGCTCAGATGGCACACCTGAGTGAGGAACAGAAACGTATGCTCATCATGAAGCAGAAAGGAATGATGAATCAGACCATGGCATATGCAACACTTCCTGCCCTTGGCCAGGTAAGCATGAGTGCATGATGCATGAGCAACCAAAAAGAGGCTGATACAAAGGCATAGTATCTCTTTGTACAGTCTTCTTCACCCTCCTCCTCTTTCTCCTGGAAAATATGGAAAGTCATTGCAGATGCTTCTCAGAGTTTTCTTGTGGGATTGGAGCTTGATGATTTTATGAAACAACTGAAATGGTGTTGCATTATGTTTTAGACCTGTTGTTAATTCACTGTTTTTTTTCTGAAGTAGTGCTTTCCCTGTGTTTTGGATCAGAGGTCACTCCTCTTGGGAGGGTTTGTTTCCTTTCTTTCATAATGTAAAACTCGATAGTTGTGGATCCCAAACTACTGCATGGCTTTGTTTCCACAGTGTAGTTATCATTGTAACAAAGAGATGGAGAGGTTGGTTCCTTCTTCTTGGGGTAGAGGTGAAGCCAGCTTTAAACAGCATATTTGGCATTTTGGTTCCAGGAACAAAGAAAGGACATTTAGGGTGCTGAGGGCTTTTCATTTCCACTGGAAGAACTAAGTACAACAAAATGCATATAGTGGTGCTCAAACTACGAGGATGAGATGAGATTGAGATGGTTTATACTTTCAAGCAGTCTTTAGCAACCTCAAGTATTCTATTGTTGTGAATCCACAGAGTTTTTCAGCAAGAGGCTAAAGCCATATTGGCTTGAGTGACTTTGCATCACTGTCTCACATGTATTCCATGCTAACGTATGGAACAGCAGTTGCCAGGCTTGGGGAATGTTTTGTAATGAGTTAATAACCAATCTGAATAATGATTATAGTTATGCCCTGTCGCCTTCTGGGTCAGTGGGGTGTTCTTAGTTGTGCAGCCTCTGTAAAGATCTGCCCACTGGTGTTATGGAAAGGCTCAAGAATAAATTTTCTAAATGTTGTTTTGACAGTTTTAAAATAAATTAAACTTAATAATCAATTCCTAAAGGAGGTGATGCCTTCACAGAAGTTATGTTCCACCTAAACATGTCAGGAATTCTGATATAATATTGTGCTAATAAAATTATTGGTTGATGGTCTTAACATAACAGCTTTTCACCAAATTAGCTGTTTCCACACCACCTACAAGGAATATTTCCTTCTGAGCATGGTCTAACTGTGACTCACACTCTAATGCATGTAGAAATACAGCAAAATTTGTCATTCCCTCAGCTTGTGGAGTTTGGGGATCTACCAGTAAGGAGGAGTAGGAGCTTTACCAGGTCAGAGCCCATCACATGTTATTTTTAATTACAAACAAAAAGAAATGTTCATCTGCCTCCTGTTTTTGGTTCAGGATGTATGGTGACAGCTCAAAGGTTTGTATTTTTATATTAATTCTGCTTGCTTATTGCATTAGACATAGCTGGTCTAAACCCTGTTCTTTTTAGGAAGGCATATCTAGAAAAATACTGCAATAATGACTTGGAACTCAGACTATAATTGGAGCTACAGATTTGCCAGGTTGTAACAGAGAATCAGAGGATGTTTGGTCACACTACCTAATGCTTTATCATTTCTTTTGTTTTTGTTAAATCTGTTGGACTCAAAGACCCAGCAAACAGTTGAGAGGATGAACTGTCTGTGGGAAAGAGTTAATGTCTTCTCCTCCGTTTCATAAGTCAAGAAATTTACATTTATATCTCACTGCAATTCCGCAATANNNNTTTTTGATGTAGGAAAAACTAGATATTTGGAAACAACTAGACATTTCACCATAAGCAAGTCCAAATATTAAGTCATTTCCATGTCATATAAAGAAGAAACTTAAGGCAGAGCCCTACTTTGTTATAGATTATGTGCAATTCACATTTATTGACCCGCTTGGGATGAGGGACATCTTGCTTTTGTGTAGGTGTAGAAAAGTCCCTTTGCTCCTTGTGAAACCCACTTGCCTACACTGAAGGGATTTTGTTTGGTGAGGAAGGTTGAAATAATAGATTTCTAACTGTAATGTATTTCTTCCTTCTTTCTCTCCCTGCTTCCCTGAAAAGCACTTTTCTGTGGAGAATTGGAAAGCTTATTATTGTAAGATGTTCTTGATGGAACAGATTGTTTTTGCAAAAGTGGTAAAAATGATATATTGATATTGTTGAGTTAAACCCAGACTAATGCAGATTATCTGATTCTACTACTTACTGCAGGATGCTGATTGTTGGGACTTCACACAGGAGAAATAAAGAGATTGCACTCTTTAGTTTGAAATACATTTCTGAATGTAAAGTGAATGTATCTTTCTGTCAGTTTATAGTTTCTACTTTCATTGTAGTTTTGGGGTTTCATACAGAATTATAGAAGAGTGTGTGTGTGTGTTAAATAATCGTGATGATTTAACAAATGACTTTTAAGGCAAAAAAGAATCTTCCTATTCCATCTCAAGGTTACTGTCAAGTTACTCTTACAAGGGCATATTTGAGAACCAAAAGCTGATTTAGGGAATATCAGACATGTACATAAACCTTGTTGTATTTTCTGTATACTGTTGTAAAACTTAGGTATGGCTTAGTTTTGTGCATGTGTACAGACACTAATTAAACCCATACCCATTTGTGCCTGAGGTGCTTCTGTTGTAATAAGCAGCGTTTTTACATTAACTCCTTGCTTCAGTTGTGGAGTGTATTTTAGCAAGACACAACCAGTTTTTCAGTCCAGCTGGGACCTTGCAAATGCTCTTTGGAGGTCAGCTGTCCATGACTGTCCTATTAAAATGTCAGTACTGGCACTCTGGGCTTGTGTCTTGGGCACACTGAGCATCACTGAGTACTCCTTTTATAGGAGAGGTGAGCAGCAAGAGAGGAAGCCTTTCAGCTTAATATATCTGTAAGTGGTTGGATAGATGAAGTGTTAAATTAGCAGCTTAGTTTGCAGAACTAATATCTAACAGAAGTATGAATTCTCTAAAGGCTGTCTGCACTGTTGGTGTTGAAACTCTTCCTGTCAGGTGTGTTAGTCCTTTACTTTCCTGTGTAGATCCAGGGCTGCTACTGGCTCTCTGGTTGTAGCCCTCAACATGCTGAACAACCCATATCCCCTAAACCATGGTGGGTATCTGTATCTTATTCTACAGCTGGTTCTCTTCAAAGGTGCACTGGATGGGATGTTTTCCCACAAAGCAGATACTGGTTTGGATTTTTGAGTTGCAGATTTTTCCAGGGGTATCAGTTGAAGGTAATTCTGATGGGGTTTTGTGAAACTGAGTGTTAAAAACATGGTCAGATCCTGACCTGTCTATATCCTGACCTGTCTATATCCAGCAAAACACATGGTGGATCCTGACGTATCTACCTTCAGCAAGGCTCTGTCCTCCTACAAGTGTTCCTTTGTGCCTGACTGTTCTCCACTTTGTCAGGCTTGTATTTAGAAATCCCTGATCTTTGCCTTGTCCGAGGTAATTTGATGTTCCCTGTTAGTTTGTGATGATGTGGCAGGTGTTGCCCTTTAGCCTCTTTCTTTTTCTAGGTGTTTCTTGCTTAGCTGTGGCTTATAGGCTAAACCAGCAAGTAGATTTTCGCGGGGCTGGTAACTTGTTAGGTATTTGAGGGATAGAGGTCCTGTGCTTTTCTGGTTCTCATGTCATAATAAAAGAAATCAGTTTCACATCAAGATGCAACAAGGACTTTGTTTTGTGATTTAAGAAATAAGAGCAAACAAGCCTGAACCAATCTTCTTCTCTCAAAAATTCGAGTGTTTTTTAACCTAAAATGTTCCATTAACTTTTTGAGATGTGTGTAAGCTTTTATGGGATGCGGTTTTTTCTTTTTTCCTTTAAACCAAAAAGTAATTTCAACTTGAGGAAAAGTGAAAACATTTTCTTTGGGAAATTTCAGAGTAATTCTCTGCCTTTGCTTGGTTCCAGCTGTTCAATATGTGTGCATAATGCTGAGAGAAAAAAGCAGCTCAACAGAATAGAA
>VYZS01041303.1:11645-22797 GCA_013400695.1 Neodrepanis coruscans | reverse complement strand
TCAAAATTGTCTTTTTTTTTCCCATACAAGGTTCCCTCACTCAGTGTTGTCAACTCCCACTATTTATTTTGGGTTTTGCTGCTTACTGTGCCTTTTACCTGTGAGCCTGATGAACATGCCAATCTCAGCTATTTTCACTCTGTGGGTATCTGGGATCAAGTCACGACGAAGATTTTCTTTGACTGCTGAGCAGACAGAGCCCTTTCAGTCTTTTGCAGGGTTGAGCACAGGCAGAGCAGAAGCTGTGCTTGCCACTTGCCTTGAGCATCTCCCAGTGCGTGGGATTTTATTTAAAGTCCCAGCCTCTGGACTTGCACCATTACAAGAACCTCCCACTTTTTATTTTGCAGAAACCTGAAAACATTACTCAAATGACAAACAAAAATAATTTGGTGATTTTTTTTTAATGCATCGAGAGTTTTGTGAGGTTTTGGTTTATTGTGAGCAGAAGAGGTGGTGGGTGCTGGCTTCAGGAATAATTAGCAAAGCTGAGAACTTGCCGAGGAGAAAATGTGGGCCTCAGAGGGTGTTCTCCTTCCATTGTGTGTGGTTCCTCAGGTAAGACAGACATCAATTTGAAATTCCCATAGGCTCTTCCACCTGCCCAGTATCAGGGTAGGTGTAGTTAATGTGGGTGGAATGTATGGCCTCAATATTTGTGAATTTCAAGGCTTGATTGTCTGCAGGTTCTGCACTGCTGGGCAGGGTAAAGGGCATAAGTGGCCTCACCATTAGTATCACACACGTGGAGAGATGGAGTTTATTTTCCAGCTTCCTTCAAGGGTCAGAGGTCCAATGCATTGTGTCAGCCTCTCTCAGCTGAGCTAACATACTTCAATAATCCCAAGGCTTTGGCTTTCTTTGTCTTACACTGTGTTTGTCACCCTCCCCACGTCTCCTGGCACTCCTGGTATTAACCGGGAGTGCTTCAAACTGAAACAGCAAGATACCTTGTCTAAAAATATTGAAATTATGTGTTTCCCTTTCCTTCATTCCTCTCTTTATATTTCTTCCCAGGAAAAAAACTATTTGTGAATTTGGATCCAGAGCAGTAGTAGCTTTGGTGGCTGAAACCCAACTGGTTTTCTGTTAATTTAAAACTTCAGCAAGTTCTACTAATTGCTGCCCATCCCTCTTAAATTTCTCCAGCCTTTGCAGTAAAGCTCTACCTCATTCACAATTTCCAGGCTTCAAGATTTGGGGACCATTGCCTGTCATTTCTGCTTCTAAAAGGACTCTGGAGACTGTGAGTTTTGGAGCATTCTCCTAACCCCTGTGGATTTTGTGTGTATGTGTTATCTCTTCCATAACAGAATCAAGCTGGTGGTCAGGCCCTGAAATGCTTGAGTATTAAAAAAAAAAAAAAAAAAGAGGGAAGAATGTGTATGTCCATGTGTTACACACGGACAGGTTCATGTGGCATCCCAGGAGGTGAAGGAAAGTCGGTAGCATATGCCTGTGGTTATTGTGTTTGCTTCTCAGTTATCACGAGGCCTAAATTAAGGTGTCAATAGAATATTCCATGATGGGCACACAAGACAGTGGTCACTTGTGTTTTATGAAATAATCTGAGGAGCAGAGGAGGTGGGATGTGTTTGTCTGGCACACCCTGATGAACCCTGGAGATGATGCTTTGTCCCAGTTTTCAGAGAGATATGCTTGAAGATGCCCAGCTCTGCTCCTGCCCTGGTACCCAGCTGCTAAAGGTCAGGAGAGACACTGGTGTGGTTTCAGCTCCTTGGAAAATTATCGTGTTTATTTATGAGACGTTGAGGGAGAAGTTTGTGTTTAGAGGTCCGTGAATTAAGGAATTAGAAAACAAAGAATCAAGATAATTTTCATTATTTTCTGAAAAGCAAATGCAGTCTTGGCTTTCATTTACTGCAGAAGCCTTTGAGAGTTTTTTTCTGTCAGAGATCAGAGCTCTAGCTAGTGAAACCCTGTAAGAAAGAGCCCATGCCTCAGGCAGGAGACAGACAGACAGTGCAAGGGAAACAGAAGCAGTGACTGCTATTTGAGCACGTTTACAGGAGCCAAAAAGCAGAGCTGGGATCACGGGGCCAGCCCTGGAAACCCCAGGCCATAGAATAGACCTCTTTCCTCCCACAGCAATGCTCTTAACATTGACCAAGACACGATCGTTCATGTGTTGCCCCTGGAGTCAGTGGCTGGAAAGCACTTTATGAGGCAGCAGAAACACAATGGGCTATTATTTTTAGGCTAGAGCCATTCACACATTTTCTCTGCAAAATGGGTACCCTCCCTCTTTGTTATGTTTAGTTATTTGTGCTTGCCTACTATTCCCTGCCTATCCAGCATCTAGCAAAATGAGATGCGGATCTTGTCTGGGGAGGTAAAATAGTGCAAATTACCTTCATCTAGAAACCCTTTGGGCTTGGACCTGAGCACTGCGCTTCCGCTGTAACTCCGTGTCCAAACCGGTGGAGCTAACGACCGGAGACTGCAGGGAAGTTTGGGTACAGGCTGCAGCTCCTTCTCCCGGTAATGCTCTCCTCAGTGGATTAGGAGAAGCTTCCCTGGCAAACTGGGAAGGCGTCCAAGCTGGAGGGCTGGTGTGATAGGAGCTGACAGGGCTGGAAATTTGATTTCTGACTCTTTGTGCGTGTATTTCTTGTGAAAGAAGAGGGAGAGGGAGCCAGGAATACTTTGAATCCTGCAATCATTAAAACCAATTCCACTTTTCCTGCCCCTGCCCACCTCCTGATATGTGTGTGAAACAATCTTTACAGCTACACAGCCATCAGATGGTATCGACCCGGCGGTGGAAATTGCTATTGACTGCTGCTGGTGCTGCTCTCTGCACTTCCGTGGCTTTTAAAGCGACACTCTTCAGGTGATTTCACTTTGCACTTGATACAGCCTGGGAAGCACTGCCTGAAACGGGATGGGAAGGGCATGTGTGGGATTGGTGTGTGCATGTGGGCACACACAATACCATTCCCCTTTAGTCAGGAGAAGAGTGTTTGAACAAGTGGGAAGAGATTCTCCTGGAGAAAAACTTGTCTAATGGGAAGATTCGGAAATTTTATTTTATTTTTCCTTTAATCCATCATGAAAGGATTCTTGTGTCCTACTACAATTCCAGCACCAAACCAAGACCATCCCTCTACCCCTATGAAGGATCCATCCAGTCCTACATCAGCAGAGGCCTAAATACACTGATTTCTTGTTTTAAGGAGCATCTCTGGTTCCATATTATGAATTCTCTCTCATCTGCTCTCAGTTCCAAAGAAAAAAAAGCAGGAAATAATAATATTTGCCTTTGATGCAAGTGTTTTGTGCAGCTTAAAGGACTCCTTTTATTGCACATGAATACAGGGCTCTGGGTCAGGACTGTAAAAATGCACATTTTGTTTCTTCCAAGGCAATTTAATTGATGGTATTTGGTTATTCCAGTGCTGATGCTGGAGTTAAGTGGTGGTGAGGGGAGATGATAAAAAAAAACTGTGTAAAAGCCAGGGTTAGAGTCTGACCCCAGCTCCGCAGAGTAAATCTAGTGCATTCTCATAATGCTGGTATTGCTTGCATTTCTGTGCAGTGCAAATCCCTGTCCTACCTGCAGTAGAGACCTGGCAGATGCTGCCTTCTTCCAGAGAAGGCTGTGATGGTAAAGTCTCCCATGAGCTGTTTTCTTCTGGGATGTTACTCCAGGGCTGCCAGTAGCACTGTGGTCTCCAGTCCCCATGCAGTCCACCTGCCAAGCACTGGCTTGGAGGAGGCTGAAACTGCTTTGGTAAGTGACATTTGTCTGATCAAGGAGTAAAGCAGGGAGCACCCTGCAGTAGTCTGACCTGTGCTCCAGACCTGGCTAAGATCATATCTCTACCAGCAGAGTTGGAGGTGTCGTTATGAAAGGAATGGATGTCATTGTTTCTCACAGAACCCTGCCTTTGCTCCCCCTCCAGACTCATGCCTTTGACTTCAACCACATGGCAGTGCCCAGGAGCAGCAGCTGGCCAGATGTGTCCAGAGCGTGTGTGTAAGGAGTACCCTTGTTATCTAGAACAGTGACTGCCTAAAGCTTCCGAGCCAGCCCTTAGCTTGAATGCAAATAACCACTGCTATTAGCTCTGAGCAGTCCCTGACAGCCTTGATTTCAGGTCACAAGACTGGCAGGCTGCTGAGGTGTCAGGAGACGTGCCTGGCATTTCCCCAGTCTCCAGCCCAAGCTCTGGGAACTGCTCTTATTGGTTTACACTGAGTCTTGGTGTTCATGTGGTGAGTCTGACTCTTCTCAGTCTGGCTCTGTCTCAGCTGAATGGGAGGAAGAAGGGAAAACAGAAGGGGCTGGATGTTGAGAGCTTGTCTTGGTGGGATGGTTTGTATTCCTGTATTCCTAGCCCCCAGCACTGAGGAGGCTGGGAAAGGAGATGGAGCAGGGCTGGGAGATGGGATTGTCTGGGAATCAGCAGACCTGCTGCCTCCCATGGGCAGAGCTGAGGACTTTGCAGTAAGAGTGGTTTAACATGCCAAATACTGTCCTGCATGCTTGGGGCAGAGCTTTGAGGAGAAGGTACAGGGCACCTTTGGGTGAGCACATGGCCCTTTGCTGCTTTTGCATCTGCTGCCCACCCCTGGGATGGTCACTGGTCAGGCGTGTCAGTTGGGAATGGGACTGATGACTATAAAACAACCATGTTCTCTGTGCTTCCTTTGCCTCACCTCCCTTTTCCCCTCTATTCATGGCAGTTTGTATCTCCAGGATACTGCTCCTATTTCTCTATTCCCACCTCATCCTTGTCTGGCTACCAGAAGCCCAACACTGTCTGTTCCATGGGGACCTGGGATAACTCTTTTCCTCCCTGCTTCTCTTTGGGTTCTGTCCCTTTCTTTCTCTCTGGTCTAATTCTTGTATTGCTCCAGAACTGGACAATCCAGCTGGGGAAAGAACAATTAGCTGAGAGGACGGGCCAGACAGCCTGGAACACAAGAGGAGTTTCAACTCTTCCATTTGAGGCCAGGGCAATGTGAGCTGAGTGGGGTCCTGTGCAACATCCACTTGGCTCAATCGGACTTCCTTCCAAAGCCACAGTCCCAGTGAACTCAACTTTCCATTCTCAGTGCTATGGCTTTCTCTCCCCTGCAGGTGCTGAGCTGATGGGCTGGGTGAGCCTCAGATGGAATGTGAGTGTAGGTGCCTTTTAGCTCAATGTGAGATGTGAACAGTGTTTGCTCTGCAGGCTTTGTTCTGGTTCAGAGCTGATGGCAATCTGTCCTTTTTCTGGCTTCCCCTCTGGAGGAGAGTGCCTAAGGAGGGCAACCTGCTTCCCCATCCCAGCTCCACATGTCCCAGAGTAACCAGGTGCTGCTGGAGTGTACATGTGCCCTTATCAAACAAGCAGCCTTTGATAGTTTCTCTTTCTTCCGGGCTTAACCTGCCTAAGTCTTTTTGGGGTGAGATAAAATATGTGACTTGACAGCAATTCGAGGTGAGATTTTTTCCTCCTGGGAAAGTGTGGTAAGAAATTAAGCTTTGCAGGTTTTCTGCCCAGTCGACCAAGGAAAGAAAAGTCCTTGGTGAACTTGGACTGGGTCTGGGGACGGGAGAGCTGCTGCTGTGATTTGTGGTTATTCTCTCTGCAGGTCTGCCTCTGTACTCACAAGTGAGAGACAAGTGGTTTTGACACCTCTTTATGACCTGGGAGCCACAGGGAAGTGGTGGTGTCTTGTGTTCTGGAAAGACAAGGTCATTGACAAGGGTGGTGCAAGTATCTTTGGTTTATCTGGCCATAGTAGTATCCAACTATTTTCAAGTCATAGGAATTAAGTGAACATCCTAGTTTTAGACTGCTGGCTATATGAAACTAGGTGCTTCTCAAGGTGGTGCACATTACACGGATATTACAGGGAAAGCTGTTGATAAGGGCAATAGTGAAAATGGATGTCTGGTTTGAAGCCTATCTGTCCTACAACCTTCAGGGTCTGCCAGGGGACGTGTTTCCTGGGCTGTGAAAAACCAATATGGGACACAATCATATATCAGTGATTATATTGATCACTGTCTCAGGCCTATTCAGTCCAAGGACACCAGCACCTTTTGGAGAGGAAGTATTGCTCCTGCTCTGGGAGCCTGGGGAGGGTGTTGAATGCGTGGCAGTGATGGTGTATGAGGGGAAGTGACTCCCCTTTAGGGAATGCTGGGTCCATACTCGAACCAATTAGTAGAATGGAGCTGAGCAAAGTACAGAAGGGACCAGACCGATAATAAGCAAAATGCTGAAATATGGGAAGTTGGGGAAGAAGCCAAATGAAAATGAAATGAAAGGCTAAGGGCCAACTTCAGCAGTTGTGTAGAAAGTATGGGACAGCTGATAATAGGAAAGCCTGGAGGAACAATGGGTCAAACCTCTATGTGAGAGAGACTAAAGGAATCTGTGAACAAGCCAAGCGGGGGCTGAAGGATTTTATCAAAAAGCGTTTCAGCAGATTGGAGCTGTTGGCTTGCTTACCACCATTGAGACCTAAGTCCCTCACTGTGAGCTCTTTGCTCAGTGCTTTGTAGTGGTGGCCAGTTGAGAGGTTCATGGGATAGTCAGGCTCTTTCTTAGTGAGCAGCCTTCGCAGACTTTTGCATGGGGGACACTTCCCACCAACTCTACTGCTGTGGAGGGACTGACAGCATTTGCTCTAACCCTTAATGCAGGGCTGGTGAAAATTGTCTTTGGATATAACCTTAAACCCTTCTTTTATGAGGGGTAGCTGACCTTTTCTTTCACAGCCTTTCTTGGTGTTGGAAAATCCATGGAAAACTCAAGCGAGGAAAATAACCTTCTGACTGCAGACGAACTCCCTAAAGACACCTTGGAGGTAGACAATGTGATAAAAAGCATCCACAAACCCACGAGCCTGCATCTGAGACACAAAGGAAGTAATTTTAGATACCTCTAGTCCACATGAGGCAGCAGGGATTTCTTTCCCAGACGCTGTGATCAAGGTAGGCTTTATATGATCTTCGTTGGGTGACAACCTTGGCTCTTGCTATTCGTTCATGGAGGTAAAGCCCTTCTTTTTCTTGGCTCTCCATATCCCCATCTGTACAAGAAGGCCGGGGATATACCTTCTTGGTAAATAATCTGAAAATGGGCTTGCTACAAAAGAGAGCCCATCCTGCTGGTAGTGAAGAGGTCCCATTTGGAGGCTTGACTTTTGAGATCTTATGGAGGATCTGTGGAATATAGTCATGAGTTGTACCTCTAATATGGCTTTCTCTTTTTAAAAGTATTATACAGAATGTGAGATTCACTACTTAAAAGTGAATTTAACAGCTATTTTGTATTCTTGGAGGAACAGCAGTATTGGCTGAAAGAGAAGAAAAAGACTTTTTTTGTTGAGTCCAGAATGGACCAGTTTTTATTGGAGGACTCTACAACCACTTTTGTTGCTATTTCCACTGATAGCTTTTACCTGACTTGTTTTCAAAATCCTTGTTAGATTTTTATTCCTGTCTTCAAAAAACTGTATTTTCTTGCTGAAATTCAAGTCTGGGGTCTGGAAAAATGTCCAAAATGATTTTGCAGATGGCTTGCTCTGGTGTAGAAATCCCAGAAATAGGGCATTCTGTAAGGGAAGTCACCTGTTTATTTCCAGAAGGGTAGACAATTTATTTTAAACAATGCCATTTTCTTTTCAATTACAGACTTTTTTGTGGAAAAAAATTGCAACAGTCTCTAAGA
The DNA here is from genome assembly GCA_013400695.1 of Neodrepanis coruscans. Taxonomy (NCBI): domain Eukaryota; kingdom Metazoa; phylum Chordata; class Aves; order Passeriformes; family Philepittidae; genus Neodrepanis; species Neodrepanis coruscans. The sequence continues at coordinate 15,103 of VYZS01041303.1, read as the reverse complement.
AAGAGCACGTGATCACAATTAAAGGATGTGCTGTGCTGTATCAGAAGGTAGCATTTAAACCAGGGAAAGCCTGAATATTGGCTATAACTCATTGTAATTATACCATTTATTCAAACATGTAAATATGTTTGGTGGCACTTACGTGTTTATGTCAGCTATTGGGAAAAGACGTTTTTCTTTTTGGTAAACTTCTGGTGGTAAGAATTTTGTTACTTGCATTTGAATAAGTAGCAAACGAGTCTACATACCACAAATTTTTGTGTGAACAGAACTTGATCCCCTCTCTTGTGGTTGTAGGATTTTACCTGTGTTCAGATTATTAATAATAATTTCACAAATAGGTAATGTTAATATAGTTAATATTAATTAAGACATTCATTTCTTAATAGATTAAACCAAGACCATGGCAAAGTCAGTGTGACACAGGGGATTGAACATGAGGCTGGGAATGGGGTGAGTGGAAATCTATTTCTGGCTCTTCCCATCTTAACTGGGATCAGTGGTATTAACTCACTGTGGAAGGGCTTTGATATCTCCAGGTTGAGATCCCTCCAAGAGACCCAGGCACTTTTCTAAAGTCTAACACACAAACCCTGCAAAAACCTGAAGGCTGATTTAACCTGGCACACAGAGTGAAGCCATGTCTCTGCTCAAATTGATGAGAAAACTCCCTTCACTTCTGGGGACTGGGATCCTTCGCCAGGGGAAATCATTCTGAGCCTATTTCCCATCCCTTTGACATTTTCTGGCTTATCAAAAGCCAAAGGAGTAAGGAAGAAGGTTAATGACTAAATTGACAAATAAACAATCAGTTCAAGGCAGCAACACGACATTTCCAGGAAAATTTAAGAATCAGCTCTGAAAATCTGTTAGGAATGTAAATGCTGCCACGCTCCAACTCAAGGGAAGCTCTACGTATGGACCGCAGTATGTTACGGAGGCTCCGGCTGGCTGGGAAATTGGAAGGGCTTTGGTTTTTCCATGGAAAATTTTTCTTTAGAGGAAAATCGCAGAAGAGGGAGGAAAATTAATTTGGTCACGGTGAACAGAGAAGGGCATAGCAACAGAGGTGTCTTACTTAGGTAGAGCCCCTTCAACGGTGTGAGGTGCGATCTGTACAATGTCTGGCTTTAGGATGTCAGGTTTGGGGCAGCAAAACAAAAGAGCTCAAGGCTCTCCTCAGCAATAGGAAATATTTAAGGACTCCCAGGCCAGGAAATCGCTCCTCATTCCATGGTGGCATGAGCATTGCGTGATGGTGACAGTGGGATGCTCCCCTCACTCTCAGAGAAAGAGAGTGTGTTTGGCTTTCATTTCCAAGGGCCCCGCTTTGCCACAGTAATGGTGCATTAACAACAGCTTGATTTTCATTTAATAAATAATAGGACTTACACTGCGACGAAGCCAAGACTTTAAACAAGAGGCTCCCATAAACATTTTCTTCAGGAATCTGCGATAAACCAAAGATAGTGTTAGACGTACTCGGGGGGAGTGGGGACGCCAGACTTGGAAGCTGTCCATCTGCTTCGCCATTGAAACAAAACCACTTTATAATAACCACAGAGGAGAGGAAGCGATGCAGCTTGGCACATACACTTACACTATGTGTGGTGGAAATGTTTATTCTTTATTTCAGAAAGATTTAGTGGGTGTAGAGATAATAGAGCATAGTGCTCACTTGTGTCTTGGGGAAGGAGGGGTGATGGTGTTTGGGTTTTAAGGGAGTCCAGTGTCGGCTCCCATGGGGAATATTTTCGGTAATACCTATTGCAATCTCATGCACTTGGAAGGCAGGAAGAGACAGAGGAATGAAATGTGCTTTTCAGGAGAGGTGTTGTAAAGGCCCCAGGATTAGTTATCTCTGACAGGAAGGATTTTACAGATTCTAGCAGACAGCAGAGGCAGTCCTGGCCATTTATGCATTGGCATATAGCTCCTCCAAGGCCCCATGCTGGGATGCTTCCCTTGGAGCAGCTTGTGTTGCTGTGCCCTGCACTCTCTGAGATGCCATGGGGTTGCCTGGGGCTCACCAAGCCCCTGTGTGCCTTGTACCCCTACCCATGCCACCTCCCTGAAGAGTCTTCTGGCTCCTGCTCTCTCCTGTGTGCTGAGACATTGCCGTGTGAGTTGGAAAATGGGGAATGATCTTCAAAACAAGAGTCAGCAAGGTCAGCAGGCCCCTACATCCCATGGTCCGCAATGTCCCTGTCATCCATTGTGCTCCCTTTTCCACTGTGCACGTTCAGCTCTGCTGTGCTGCCTCTCCTCTTTGCTGCTCAAAATCAAGCCCCAAAGACCCTGGGCTGACCTCTGGGGGTGGGAGAGCCCCTGCCAGGGTTTGAGACAGTGAATGTCTAGACTTGGTGTGTGAGCAAGCAAGTGAAGGCATGACTAAGTGTCTGAAAGTTTGGACCTTTGCAGAGGAGTCCCTTGGCTCCTTGTTTCTTGGATACAGTTCTACTTCCTGTGGAGCCGTGGAGATAAAGGATATTTTTTCTCCCTTCGTTTTCTCCCCTTTTCAAAAAAGCAAAAATATGTCTTGGGCAAGAAAGCAGAAACCTTTGAAAAATTCTGGCAAATCAAAACGTACGAAGAATGTGTTGAGTGAAACATTTCAAAGCGAGAAAAATCAAAACATCTCACTTCGCCTTCAACCGCTTTAAAACATTTTAATGGTTCGAAAGGCAATTTCAAAACGAAAAGTCATGTTTTGCTTAAAATACTGGAAACTGTTTCATTAAAAAGGAAGAGTGGAAGCAAAACAATTGCCTTACATATTTTTTCCTTCCAATGAACCTGATGGGTCTTTCCTCAAATGGTGCTGAGGTCAAGGAGCCAGGGCTAAACACATCTTCATGTTACAAGGGGCCTGGAGGTGGCATCCTGAGAAAGGGACAATCTGATGAAGCCATCTGTAAGGCAAGAAATTCTTCTATCACTGTAACTGTTTTATTTATTCTTTTTTAAATACAGATTTGCAGGCCAGCCTGGTCCCAGGGCCATGTCTGCTGACCAGCTGATGCCTACAGATGCCTTCCTGGCCACAGGACAGTCTCAGATCCCAGGAAATGCAGAAAGGGGCTGTGAAAGTCCTTTCTCTCCAGAGTGCTGTGACACATAGATTGGAATGGTGGTCTTGGGACCTCTGAAAGCTGTTCCTGTGCTGCTTGGGCAGGTGAGGGGCTGCAAGGTCTGGGATGTGGCACCACCGGCTTGTGCAATGTGCTTGGAGAGGTTCTGCACAGCTCAGGGAAAAGAGAGAATCAGAGAATCAGTAAAGTTAAAATGGACCATAGGGGTCATTTGGTCCAAGATTTAGTGAAAGAAACAGCACCATGAGGAGACGCCAGTGGCTGTGCGAGGGGGGCTACAGTGGAGGGGGGGACCCTGTGAGAGGTGGGGACAACGTGATGGGATGGGGGAAGGCTGAAGGGAGGCTGAGAGAGAGAAGGCTGAGG
>VYZS01041303.1:0-11542 GCA_013400695.1 Neodrepanis coruscans | reverse complement strand
CTCCGGCCGCGGCAGCTCCGGCGCTGCCATCACGGGCGGCCGCCCAGCCGCGGCCACCACTGCTGCCGCCGCCTCCTTCTCCTCCTCCTCCTCCCCGGGCGCAGCCCCTGCCCCCGGCCCGCCCGCTGCCTCCCCGGCGCGGAGCTGAGCTGCCCTGCTTTTGGAGTCGCCGCCGTTTCCCCTCCCTTCCCCGGAACCCCCCCCTCTCCTCCCTCCTCCTTCCCTCCCTCCTCCCTCCTCCTCCTCCTCCTCCAGCAGCCAAAGGGATTTTTTCCCCTTTCTTTTTTCTCTCCTTTTTTTTTTTTTTTCTCTCTTCCCCCNGGCGCAGCCCCTGCCCCCGGCCCGCCCGCTGCCTCCCCGGCGCGGAGCTGAGCTGCCCTGCTTTTGGAGTCGCCGCCGTTTCCCCTCCCTTCCCCGGAACCCCCCCCTCTCCTCCCTCCTCCTTCCCTCCCTCCTCCCTCCTCCTCCTCCTCCTCCAGCAGCCAAAGGGATTTTTTCCCCTTTCTTTTTTCTCTCCTTTTTTTTTTTTTTTCTCTCTTCCCCCCCCCTCCTTCATTTTTTCTCCTCCTCCTCTTCCTCCCCGCCGCGGAGCCGGGCGCCAGCGTGAAGGATAAATAAAAAGCGAAGAGGAAGAGGCTGGGGAGGAGGAGGAGGAGGAGGAAGGGGGGGGAGGAAAGAAGAAGAAGAAAGCGAGCAAGAAAAGAAAGCGAGGAGCCAGGCGGCCAGCCCAGCCGCGCCGCTCCCGGCAGCCAGGGCAGGAGGCGGCGGCGGAGCGGGGCCGGCGGCCGGCGATGGATGACCAGCCGCGGCTGATGCACACGCACAGCGGGGTGGGGATGCCGGGGCACCCGGGCCTGTCCCAGCACATGCAGGATGGACCAGGCGGGGCGGAGGGGGAGGCAGGCAGGAAGCAGGACATCGGAGACATCTTACAGCAGATCATGACCATCACGGACCAGAGTTTGGACGAGGCGCAGGCCAGGTGAGAGCGGCGGGGAGCGGGGTCGGGGAGGGGGGGGCAGGTGCCGGGAAGTTTCCCCCGCGCCCCGGCCCGGCCTTTGTTGTGCGGCGGGGGGAGCGCGCCCGGCCGCGGGGCGGGGGTCCTGCTGCTGCTGCCGCCGAGCAAATGTGGGGAGGGAGGGGAAAAGAAAGGGCATTGCTTGATATCCCCCCCCTCCTCTTTTTATTTTCGCTTTTTCCTTCCCTCCTAACTTCCTTAGGATTTCTAGGGGTCTCATCGCCCGCAGCTCCCCCCCCACTCCATCCCCAAACTGGGCCTGGCTTTTTTTGGGGTGAGGGACAATTGCGGAGGGCGATGGTGGTTGGAGCAGGCTGGGCGTGCGGGGGGTTCGCTGCGGGCTCCTCCGAAAGAGCCACGAAGTGCTGCCCCGCTTTTAGGGCCCGCTAATAATGTTCTTTCTTAGGGCCCTGTAGTGGTGTTATTTTTAAGGCCGTGTTTCTGCGTTTGGAAGATGCTCCTAGAAGCTTTGCCTTTTTTTATTTTTTTTCCTTCTTAATTGCAAAATAAGGCTGTAAAAGCCGGTATCTGAATTGCCCTGAGCTTCAGGGAGTTCAGACCTAATATGCACCTTCCAAAGCGCTACCAAAAGTTAAGGGAGGGGGCAAAAAAATAAAAAAGAAGGAATTAAAACAAAAAAGTTGCCCTGAATTGCCTGGGTTACGCTTGAAATTTCTGGGCTGCAGAGCTGCTCGGCGTGGTGTCCTTCCCCCTGGTATTCATGCCCCGAGCTGGAGCAGATTGCTAGAATACATTGTTCCTGGAAAAACGCTCCGCACAGCCCCAAAACTCCCTTAGGAAGAACTTCCAGAAGGATAAAAGTACCCCCCAAGCCCCAGCTTCCATCGTCCCTGTCTCCACGGCTTCTGTAAAGCTCTTGCTTACCGAAAAGGCTTGTTGCAGGGCTGATCTTATTAATTTTCTTATGTTATTGCAGGGGCAGAATAGCTGTGAGGAGGAGGAAATCATTCACTTTCTCCCCGGCCAGACCCGGGGCAATGAGGGGATCTTCCTTTGGAAAGTTTCAGGATCGTGTGTGTTCCTGCCTTGATAATTTAGTGTAGTTAATCAAATCAATAAACCCGGTGCAGAACGGAGCTAGGAGAAGGCTTTATGCGTTTGCACTGCTGGTCTATTTCAGCTGCTTCCTTACCTTACTTTTAAAAAAAAAATTATTGTTTTTAATTCTGAGCTGACAAACACACTCTATTTATCAATAATATTTGGCTTCGCATTTCCTCCTTCCATCCTACTATTGCATGGTTGTTTTGCTATCTCTTCTTTTTTTCTTTCTTTTTTTTTAATGAAGTTTTGGGAAGATGCAAAGAGCTGGTATTATTTTTGAGAGGGCCCGTGCAGCGTATGTACCCTGTGATTTGCCTGTACCCCACTGTCTGCGCCCATCTGGGCGTGCTGATAAGGGAACACTGTGGTTCTGCATGGGTATACACCTTTGAGAGGCTTCATCAGATATATAAATCTTTTTAACATGTTGTGGGTGGTGGGGTACGTAGTGTGAATGTTTGCCAGATGTTCACATCGTCTTTCGCGTGTAATTTCGGTTGATAAACAGAAATCCCGTAACTGGTGCCTGGTAGCAACAGCCCTTTATACGGCCGAACCCTTGGCTAAATTATCATATGGCTGGAGAGAAAAAAATCAAATCCTATTTTTCTTTGCCTCAGCGGGGGGAATGGTGGCTTTTAAAACCAGCCAATTAAAAACACATCCCCACCCCCCTCCCAAAAGTCTCTCCTCAAAACCCACAAGAGAACGGTCAGCTCTGAAATAACAGCAGCCGAAAAGAGCGGCGTTTGAGTAGTGTTCCCTCCCCTTCCCAGGAGCAGCTGGCTGTGATTTTTAATGTGTTTACTGTCCCAATTGTCAAGAATTAAATTTTAACACCTGCAAATAAGCTGGATGTAAGTAGCATGGAGGCAGAGGAATGTGTTTCTCCATACGTGTGTGTTTCTGTGCCCCAAGTTGGGCGCTGAAATTCCCTGAATTGACAGCTCTAAGCAGAGGATGTTTCCAGTGCTGGGGGCAAAGGGGGGGTTATTTCTCCTCTGTCTCACAGGACAAGCCTAATAAAGCTCATGTCTGGGTGTGATATTGGAGGTGGGGGACAGAGAGAGCGCAGTGGTCTTTCTGTATTGATAAGACAGTTGATCTGAGCTTGGCTCCCAAAAGCTGCTGGCTTTGGTGCGGAGCATCACCTGGATACTGCTGGCCGTGGGAGCTGCTCTGTGGCAAAGATGATTTTAAAGCCATTCGTGAATTAGTGTAATTCTTCTCCCCTGTGGTGGGCAGGTGGCTGTTTGCAGCACTGGGGCTGAGGGGGCTCAAACCAGTCCCCCCCACCTCCGGCCTGCACATGCCAGCCAGCATGAATTTGGAAAGTTGTTTCTTGTGTTGACATCCTAACCTCACCCTCTCCTCTTCTTGTCTCTCCAGGAAACATGCTTTAAACTGCCACAGGATGAAGCCAGCGCTTTTTAATGTCTTGTGTGAAATCAAAGAAAAAACAGGTAGGAGATCAATGCTGTTGGTTCTGTATTATTTTCCTTTTTGCTCTTTGAGGGTTTTATTCCACCAAGTTTGTGGGCCCCCCTCCCCAGGCAGAAGTATTTAAGTGGGGAGAAATAACTTGTCAGTATTTAATGCTTCTGGCAGTGGACTTGCATGATGTGGTTTGTGTCTGGAGGGGAAAATATCATGGTTTAATTCCTATTGTATAGCCTTTATTTACTGCTTTTTGTGGGGAGAAGAAAAAAAAACCAACCCCCTTGCAACGTCTGTCTTGCTCTGGTTTCTTCGTTAGGACATGGCACTGTTTAAAAAAACAAAATAAAATCTGTATGCAGAGTGTGTCTGTGTGTGGGGAAATAACCCCAACACAATGAAATTGCGCGGTATTATTACCATTAGTATTCAGGTAAACATAAGGGCTTCTTACTTTTTTTTTTTAAAAGAAAGGGTTAAAATGCTTTTGTCTGCCAATCATTCAGGCTAGCTCATGTAAGAGCGAGTTGTCAGTTGCCTTTAGTGAAAGCAATATATTAGATTGTTAGTTACTTTAGGGTACTGTTGTTTTATGGCATAGGGTGTTCTCAGGCTTCTTTAGAAGCTAATGGCATGAGAGCGTTGGTTCTGCTGTTTCCCACTTTCCAGACCTCCTACCATGTACTAACACACTTATAACACATCCCAGGGGGGCATTTAAATTTTAAAAGCAACAATTAAAAAATAGCAGTCATCAATCAAGGGTGATCTTAAACAACAGATGCTCAGGGAAGGACATTTAGCAACATGCACCACTTATTTATGTATTTGTTGGAATCTGTCTTTTTTTTTTCCTAATTGAAAAAAAAAAAAAAAAAGGTGGGGGAATGATGGAAATCCCGGGTTGGGGAGGGTGTTGTTCTTCATCTCTGCTGTTGGTTTTCTGAGCTGACCAGAGTTGATCCGTGGGCTTTTCTGTGCCGATCTATCTGCCTTGTTTTAGCACGCTGCAAAGTACTTGACTTCTCCCCCCCGTCCCCCCCTTTACAACAAGGACTGAAACAGTCAATAATTCATATCTAAGCCATATAAGCAAGGGCATGACATGAATGAAAGTGACAATAAATATGATTGCACACCCAGTTGATATACATTGATAGTTACACATAAAAGGGGAACAGCTTTCAGAAACCTGAACTGGGTCTTATTTTTTTTTCTCTTTTTCTTTTCTTAAATGTATATATATAAAACCTCCTAGCATGAGCAGCTGATTGAAAATACAATTACTTGACTCTTGCAATATATATAAAATGACTAAGGGGGCCCTTTGTTAAGCGTTGTTTGTGCAGTGTGTAGCCCAGACAAAGCACCTACCAATGGCATTCAGCTCTCCCAAGTCCTCACGGCTGCAGGGCCGGCTCTGACCTTCCCGGGGAGTCCTTCTTTACAGAGTTCCTGTGATATCAGGCAGTGGGTTTGGTATGGGGACCTCTGAACAGTTTCATACACTGTAAAGTGAGGGAGCTTGCCTAGAAATAAATTTTATAGGTTTTATAGTGTTTCCTTGTATGCCTCCACAAAAAAGAGGAGCCACCAAGTCCCTTTCACTCTTCCCTCTTTCTCCTTTTATTTTGTGAGTCAAAGAACGTGTTTGCCTGTCTTTTCTCCGTGTGTATTTGGTGCTGCTTGTGTTGCCCATGCAGGGACACTTTTTGGCAGGATAGCTGTTTTAATCCCAGCTCGGCATTTCTCTCAGTGCAGTCACAAAGTTAGGGGATGGTGCATCTGCCGGGACCAAACTTGGTGGGGAAATCTGGGTGACTGTGAGGTCCTACTGAGCTGAGGAGGGACGAGGAACTGTACATACCCCCAGTGACTACGTGGGATAATTCCTGTCCGCTAAGGAAAAGGGAAAGAAATGGTATAGGGCGAAGCTTGTTACTGAAAATAAGGATGTTCAGGTGTAAACTGGGGCTGTCTTATATTTTTTTTAGAAGTGCTATTTGTTGCTGTTGTGCATGAACTACTTGGCTACAGGCTGTGCTGTGGAGGTCTCCGAAGTGGCTGATTTGAGGTGGCTTTTGGAGTGTTGTTTATCTACCCTCAGATATGCTCATGGTGAATTCTTTCACTTTGCAAATTCAAAGACCGCCTCCTCTCTCCCCCATCTGCGTTCCCAAAAGTCACACTTCTGAAGAAAGCAAATGGCCAGATGGCTTTGGTTTATTTTTATTAGATTTTTTTTTAATTATTGTTTTGTGGGTCCAATACTAGGAGGAAGTTCACCTTGTTTTTCCTGGGGCCAAGGGTACTGCCTGTCTCTGTTTGCTTGCCCCTTCCTTGTGGGCAGCGGCGTGAAAGTTGAGCCAACTTCTTACTTCCCACTTTCCATTTAGCTTCCCAGATTTTTGCATGTGTCACGTTTTAAATCGTGGTGATTGTTTGTGGTCACTGGTGGGTGTTTGAATGTGCATGTGTACATCTTCCCCCTGGCGTTATGATGTGCAGAAATGTGCGTTCGGTTACCCCGCTGCCTGATTTAAGTGACTCCAGAGCCTTACGGAGACTTTACCAGCATCTCTTGCAACATTATGGCTAATATTTCATAGTGTTAACCTTGTCTTGAGCAAACACAAAGTATCCATAAAGTTCTCAGAAAAAGAGGTCGCCTGTATCAGCCAGAGAGTTCCCTTTTGCGTTTGGGCTCTTCAGTTACTTTAAAGCCTTTACAGACACTTTTAAAAAATAATAATGATGAAAAAAAAAAGGCAGCTCAGTGCGTTGTCTTTTGTTTGCAAGCTGGTGATTGTTGCTTTTGGGGTGATGTCTGTTTAAAAGTAATAAAAGTTGAGAGGTCTGAATCCTAGTGGGAGTGCATGGTGAGAGGAAAAATTGCCGCTTAAATATACATCGAAGTTGTCGGCGTTCATTTGGTGTGTTTTCACTTGCTGTTGGTTGCTTTGTTGCGAGGGAAGGGGCAGGACTGCCTTCAAATGGCTGGCTGGCTTTTTGGAATAATAATTATGGAAATGGGAGGCATTGTTGTCCTAAATACAATTGATTCCTCCGTCAATAGGGATTGAAATCGGAAATTGCATTGCTGATTTATAAAAAGTTTGAAGGCAGAGGTAGGGGCTCTGTCTTTATGGCTTTTTTTTTTTCCTCCTGTGTTTTTTTCCTCTCCCTTGGTATGTTTTTTTTTTTTTTTAAGCTGTTCTCTGCATGAGCAGAATAGCTAAGCAGAAGAATCAGGCAAGGCGTACGCAGACGTGGGGTCCTTGGATGGCAAACTGGAAAATATCTGCTGTCAAAATGCAGCAGCATCTATTTCAGCTGTGAGCCTTTCCCAACTCCCATCTCGTTCGGCAGGGACCAGCGGGGAGAGGCTGAGCACAGGATATATGACCATTTAATCTGATTCCTCCTCCTTAAGAGCTTTTCCCATCGTTTCACTTTCTCTGCTCATTTGGGGGAGGTGAGGGCATCAGGCAAATTCTACTTCTTAAAAAGACCCTGACTTTGTATTTGAAATCCCACGATTTTTATTTTCTTACCCTCTTCACCCTTCTGTGTTGAAAGAATTCAGGATTAAAAGAAAAATGTACATAGCACCAATGGAGGGGAATTTACAAAGTGGAATATTTATAGACGGCACTGATTAGCTGTGCAGTTGTTGCTGAATAATGGGTTTGTTGTCTCTTTTTTTATTTTAGAACATAATAGCTATATAAGGTGCCTCTTAGCTACCTTTCCTTATGTATTGTCTTCACCAAACTTAACTCAAATCAGATCTTTGGAGGAGGTAGGATTTTTTCCCCTTCTTTTCTTCCTTAACACCCCTTTGTTCTCTACAGCTCTGTGTTCAATTAACACCCCCATCGCAGAACTGTAGTCTTTTTTTTTTTAATGTCTGTTACTGTATTTCACTTCTGACACTTCTCTTATTATTCTTGCCTGCTATTTCTCTTTAATATAGCAATTACCATACGGGGTTTCTTTTTCTTCTTCCCTCCCTTGTCTTCCCCAACCCCCAACTAAAACCCCTCCAGGAGCTGCATGGATAGAAGAGGGACGGACATGATGTGTGCTCAGCTGGTGTTTTTGGGGTGTGAAGCAAGGCTGAAAGCAGAGTATAGTCTGAGCCCAGAGTCTCTTGGCTGAAGTGTTTCTCAGGACAGAATGGAGCAGCTTTCTTTCCTTCCCCCCCCGCCAGCTCTTCTCCAGGGTATCAAACTCTCGCCTCCTTCTTACTGAGTGTTTCCACCGAGGCTTCCCAAGGCGCAGGAGAGAGTTCAACACCCCGATTTGAATTTCAATGCAATTCTTGCACCTAAGGCATCATTCTGCTTCTTTGAAAGCTCATCATGAAAGTGCTCGTGCTCCAGCCCTGCAGGATTGGGGTTCCTGCTCGGCTTCCAGCAGGTCCAGCCCTCGCATGGCTGCTCTCCCTCCTGCCCTTCAAAGGGGAGGAAGCTTTTGCTTTGATATTTGTTATTACTGGTTTTTTTTTCCTTCCAGTTGAAAGGCTTTGAAGGCAAAAGTGATGCTTCTCTCTCTCTCTCTCAGCCAGGCAGGGTCTGCAAGGTCCGCTGGTGTGGCTGCCTTGGGGGGAAGTGAAACATTTTGGGAGTGCAGGGCCTCCAGCTGACCCACACTGCCTGAGGAAGCCTCTCTGTAGTTCACAATTAAATTGCTTCCAGAAACCTGATGTCTTCAAGGGAAGGGAGGGGAGGGAATGTGCAAGGGGCTGGAAGATAGGGATGGTTAGTGAGACCTTGGCTGTATTACTGCAAAGAGGAAAGGCCACCTCTGGGACTGGCTGGGAGGGGATGGAAACCAGCCACCCTGATGGGAAAGGGGTCATGTCCCAGGAGGTTCTGGTGACTGGAAGGAACAGGGTCTTCAGGGCTGGACCTGTCACTGCAAAGAGTCCTTTTTCTGGGCTTTTGTTTTCCAGCGTGCTGTTGTCCATCAGGGATCTGCTGGGGATGGATGGCTTTGGAGGAATGTGCTTGTGGGAAGACTTCTCTTTTTTTCTTTGTAATTTCATATTTTCTTCCACTCCCCTGGTAGCATGTGGTTGGAGCTCTTTGAAAGGAATGAGTTTAATTAGTTTAATCAAAATTGCCCTCGTGCAATCCTCCAAGGGAGGAGGTGGGAAGAACAGGGCTGCCAGTGGGCTCTTCCTCCCACCTCTTCCCCATTGGCACTACCATCAAAGTGGAGAAACCAGGCCCAGCTCTGGCACATCATTCCTGCTCCTGAGGAACTCCCTGCAATTTGGGGAGTTTAGGAGCGAACCTGTTTGCTCTTCTTTCAGGATTTGTTTTTTGTAGGTGCCTGATGTTGAGTAAAGTTTGCTGTGATTGCAGCAGGTCTGATCCCTGCCCCATCTATCTGCTCCAGCTCTTGATCCCATGCTGCCAAGTCTCCTAGCCTTTGCTTGCACTGGGTTCCCCAGGCTTTGGGTGGCAGTGGCTGTTTGGTGTGTGTGTCCAGGGAAAGGAGGTTACTGGGAAGGTGCTGTGCCAGCCGTCAGCCCTTTGAATGCTGCCTGCTGACAGCACTGGACCAGGCTCGGAGGAGAAGGAATCTTCGTGTTCAATTAATGCATGCCGGAAAAATATCCATGTTAACCAGATGTGGGCATAAACATCAGCTAACCAAAGCATCCTCTTGTGAGTGCTGTTTGTCTTCCCTGCTGCCACGGGTCTCTCTCCAGTTCGTCTCCTCCTTGCCTCTGCATGATCTTGGCAGCAGTCAGTGTTGTGGGTGAGTCCAGGGAAACAGATCGTGTTATCAGGCCTTGTAGCTCCAAACGAGAAACTCGGAAGATCTTTCAGGCCTAAATTTCTCCTGGGAAAAATGGTTCAAGTTCCCTTATTTGAGACCTGCAAAGGGATTTCCCCCTTGGAGCACTGAGTGTCTGTGAGCAGAGCTTTTCTAAATGCTCTCAAATGTGAGATTTATTCCTGTTAGCAGGCTCGTGCCAGCCCTCTGTTTGAGGGCAGCGGTTGTAAACAAAACGCAGAGAAACTCTTGAGACAATTTCATCATGGCTTTTTTTTTTCCCCCATCAGAAGGAAATTACTGCATGCAGCAATCCTTGAGGGGGGTAGGGTGGTGGTTTAAACACAAATGGATTTGTTTGCAGTGAGATACAGTAGGCTGTGCTGCTGCTGGTGCTTCTGCTGAATCAGAGCTGGGGATTTTGGCAGGGAGAAGGGAGAAAAGATAGGATTCCTCCCCTGCCTTTGATTCAGCACTTTGCTCCCCAGTTCCTCCTTTAATCCAGGAGCTTCTGCCTTCTCTGCTAATGAAGCTCTGCAAAGGGCTTCGTGATCTCTTGGAAATCTGCTGGGGAGCATTTTACTACTATTTTTTTCCTTCCTCTGCTTGGAGTTGGGGTGCTGTGGGAGGCAGGAGAGCCTGTCTTGTTTGCCCTGCGCCCTACAGGGGTGGGTTTTGGTTGATGCGAAATATGAGGTACCCAGTAAGAGCAGGGGGTGAGTTTGCCTGTATGTTATATTTTACTTTTTTTACCTTTTTTATTATTTTTAATTTTTTTTTCCTCTTCCTGCTTTATGTTCCCCTGACAGTTTTCTTATACAGAGAGTTTCTCCTGTAACACAGGCTTTGCTTTGGGAGTTGCTATTGGGAAGGAGGGCTCCATCTCCACAGACTCCAGAGCAGGATGCACCTGTCAGGCTCCAGGGCTTCTGGGCTGGATCTTTGGGCTTTGGGGTGCTGGGCAGGGAGGGGCGATGCTCCTCTGTGCTACGAGGATGTGCACTTAGCACAGGGGGACTCAGTGCTGGGTCAGGGTTTGGAAGGAGGTAATGTGATTTACAGCAATGGATCTGGTTAATAATCTCCAGCAGCTTCTGTATACTCAGGGGCTGCTTGTATTCCCAGCCAGGTGTTTGCAGACCGGATCAATATGGCCCTATTTGCATGGGGCTGTCCATAATCTAATAAACCAACCTCAATCTGCATCCTTTTCTTTCCCTGAACATCCACTGGATCCTGATCCAGTCACTTTGGCGAGTGTTCCTCGTGGTGGGAGAAGCTGTTTGTGAGCAGTGCCTGACTCCTGGACTGCCAGCCTGGAGTCACACGTGGCACCCCAGTGCTGCACCCTCTGCTAGAGCCTGGGCTGTGCCTGGATTTTGGGATGTGCTGGGTGATTGTAAGTGCTGTGTGCTGCTTTGCAGACCATCACCTCTGCAGTGTGCTCCAGAGGCATTGACATCGGGGGTTTTCCATGAAATCCCTCCTCTCACTCTGTTGCTGCTGGGGGGAACATCTGGTGGGAACCCCCTCTGAAGCCAAAACTGATGCTTGTGTGAGCTGGGTGGTTGGCAGCTTCTGCTCAGAACTGCCTCGGAGGTGTTGCATCCCCTGGCGACTTAAATAAACAATACAGGGTGGTGGGTGGTATAGGGATAAATTACAGAAAGCCATGGCCTGAGGAGGCTGTGGGCTGAATTCATTAGTGTGTGTTGTCAGGCCAGCAGCCGGGCTGGGCAGGGACTCAGGTGATGCCTCCTCCCGGTGCTGGGAATTGCTCAGGCTGGGATTATTGGTTTGCAATTGTGTCAATTAAAAAAACCAAAAAGTATCTCCTGGCCTTGTGTTTGTGAGCCCTGCTCCTATGTGTGTGTATATATGTATTTTTGTATTTTTAAGCCAGAACAGAAAGCCACCTTTAGTGACTCCTCTTCCTGGTGGTGAAAGCAAACCAGGAGAACAGGCAGCCCAACAGAGGGTTTGGCTGCTGGGGAAGCTGTGCCTGCCGAGGAGCAGCGTGCTGTTTCTGTTTCTCTGTGTTTTCGGGAGGTCAGCAGCACAGATAATAGAAATCCCCTCTGACACCTTGAGCAAGCCGTACATTGTCACTGTCCTCTCCCTGCCCAGCCTTTTATTTATAGGAGAAGCCTAACCCAAAATAGCATTTTTGCTTGCCCTAAGCTTATGAGCTGTTTCCAACCTCCACACCCTTTTTTTTTTTTAAATATACTG
>VYZS01041295.1:0-20483 GCA_013400695.1 Neodrepanis coruscans | reverse complement strand
TTTTTTAAGCCAAACCATTACACGTGCCATGGAATGTTCCATTAAGCCACCGAATTAGAGTCCCTCTCCCTATTTCTCAGGGTCCATAAATTCTGTGTCACTTTCTGTGCAGAAATTGGCTTCAAGAAGAAGAAGGAATCTGTTCCATTTCTTCCTTAGAGGTTACAGCATAATCTTGCAGCTAAGACACTTTACTCCTCAAGCCAAGAATACATATTCTTCGATTTTTTGCTAGAGTTTTTTTTATCAGGGTGTGCATAATCCAATTTATGGTCCATTAGTCAGACCTAGCCCATGGCACTCTTGCACCCAGCTTTTTCATTGGCAGCTACGAAGTGTGGCTGCTTAGATAGTGAATTCTTCCTATGAGGCTGGATAATCCATCTCCCTTGGTGAAGAAGTTTTGTGCTCGCTCGGAAGACCTACAGTCATGCCATGTCCAAGGAAGATGAGGCATACACCAGCAGACATATCTCTTCTCATGAGTACCCATATAAAACCTGAACTGCTGCTCCCTTGGGCTTCAAGTTAACTGTGCAAAAAGCTGTTCCTCCACAAACTCCCTTCAGATGAGGGCTCTGTGCTGTGAATCCTGAGTGGGAAGAGGTGTTCAGGCTAGTTGCATGTGCAGAGTGGGAGACTGAGTCTCTGCTGAAGCACTTTGGCCCTGTGTACAGACAGCGGTGCAAGCTGGAACCTCTGAAATAAATTTCCTGAGAGGATTTGATACAGCACTCTATTGCCAAAGCAGCAGTGAGTCCTGGCTTGGTATGTCACAGACAACTAAAACAAATTACAGCTGTGGAAAAGAAAATCTGTTTAGAAATTGAAGAACTCTGGTTCATCATGAATAACTGAACCAATAAATAAGTATTCTTAAATAAGCTTTTATCAGAGGAAGGGATTTTTAACTTAGTTTCTTAGAAAGAACCTATCCAGAAGTGAGGCATTCTACAGAAATGTGCACTGGATCAATTACAAAGGCAGTATTGTAACACATTTAATAATGAACATTAATCATCTCTCACTCAGACCCATTATTTCCTGCTCTTCAAAAGTACTTATTTAAAAACTGGTTATCTGAATCAATCTTTAATGTCAATAGGCTTTCAATATCCTATGGAAAATTATTACAAGAGCAATTTAAAGTCAATCCCTTAGCAACACTTTTGCAAATATCAAATTAACAGTGATGAGGATGTCTGACTGATATTGTCCTGTTTCCTCAACAATGCTGGACAGGAAGACAGCACTAAGTGATGTGCATGAGGTCTTCGAGTTTTGTAACTCCAAAGAATCTTTTCATCAGCAGACAGGATAGTGATAAGAGCTAACATTTCATTTTAGAAAGACTTTTAACTTTTCTTTCCAGTTATACATCAATCACAATTTCATTTTTCGCAGGACCTTCCACTTCTGAAGAAAGGTGGCTGTCTTTTATTTGTTCATACACAAAGAATGTATTTCATTAATTTTACTAAAGACCCAGAAAGACATGTGTAGTCTTTCCTCCCTGAGGACTGCAAGATACCTTTGGCTAAGGCAGACTCCCAGAAAATGCTAATTTCAATCCTGTTAGGTGAAGGAGGGCATCGTATCTGGGACTCTCACTTGACACCTGGTTTAACATAAACTTCCTAAGTATATGAGTCACTGCAGTGTTCTACAGAAAGGGAAGCAACAGCAGGAAAAAAACTGCCAACTCTTTCTGTGGAGTCTACTGCAGTGGGTATATGACTAATGTTTCAAAGTATGTAAGTAGAACTGAATGTCTCTAGAGAATGCGCAGAATCTGTTGAGTTTTTTAATCCTGAGTGGGCTTGGCTATGAACCAGGTTGTGTCAGAACTGCCTGCTCCTAACTGTGTTCTTTTTTGGCACATTTTTTGTGCTTTTGGTGCTTCATCACAGCTCTGCAAGCTGCATTCAGTATTTGAATATCCCAGAGAGGATATTCAACATACATGTGATTGATTGTGAGAATGGTATCTAATACTGCTAATGCAGTCTGGAGTAAGTTGCCTCTGGACTTAGTCTTGAATTTAGGTATTAGCAATATAAGATAGTAATATGCAATTAACTATCCTAAAAGCATATTATACAGCTTACTTGTTTAATATTTATAACGTACGCTTTGGAAATTAAAACATTTCATACGCCGAGTATTGTACAGAATGGAAAAATGTTAGACTGTTTAATTCAGATGGAATGCATGTAACACAATGAAAACATGAGTCTTGGCCAGCATGCAAGAGACCTTTTGCCATCTTTCATTTGATATGCAAACACTGGATTAAGTTTCCTTTACTTTGGCCAAACCAGCACTCTCAGGAATCATACTGTGTCTCTCCCACAGCTGTAAAATGTTCTTCTTCTTACAGAAGAATATCAGGTGGATCTTGGTAGCAAGATGCCAATACCTGGAAATATTGTAGGTGTACTATGGGAGCAAGAGTCTGTTCAGTTTGTTAACTGCAGAAAAGCAAGAAAGAAAAATGATGTATGGTATAGATTTGCAGGTAAATCCTTGGGATGGTAATGGAGAACCTTTTTTTACCATCCATAAAGAACCTTTAGATTCTCTACAGCAAAAGCAACATACTTATCCCAGCCAACAAGCTGAGCTAAACTCGTGATACATGTCATTAATCACAAAAAAAATATTGGTGACATAAATGCAAAAAGAGTGAGAGAAATTTTACAAACACACCATATACAGACTTAGCTTGCTTATATCCCTGGCCTCCTTTGTGTTGGGGGTGGGGGGGGAGTGTCTTTTCTCTTTTCTTTCNTCCTTTCCTTTCCTTTCCTTTCCTTTCCTTCCCAAACCTTCCCAAACCTTCCCAAACCTTCCCTTCCCAAACCTTCCCAAACCTTCCCAAACCTTCCCTTCCCTTCTTAAACCTTCCCAAACCTTTCTCTTCCTCTCTCCCTTTCCCTCTCCCTATTTTCATCCCTGATTTATGCTCTGGCCAATGTCATATTTTCACTGAACATGAATCCTTAACACTGCCACAATTTATAAATGCACAGTCCTTTGTTCTCATTGGTGGGTAATCTCTATTCTGATAATTGAATGAGAAGAGCAACGTAGGATAAATGCAGATAGCAACCTGTCAGCAGCCCTCCACTATGCACTGTTATAATCTATCAGAGTTTACATGGGGGTTAGAACTTGTGATAGAATAAAAGGACTGAAGGTGATAATAATAAATGAAGCTATGACACTCTTATTTTTTAGTTGCTAAAAATACACATTAACTTCTTTAAGATAAAATCGTATTCTTTACCAACTGGAGACTTAATCTGCCATTGTTTTACCAAAATGCACTATGAATATTAAATAATAGATGACTTTACCTCCCCACATTAAAAGCAAGCTATTTGTTTTGAACTCCTGAAGATCTTGAACTCTTGTTTGCTTTTTATTTCATGTATGTCTTTTCTCTGTTGACATTATTCTTGATGCTGTGAGATCTAATAGAGAGCTGGGATTCACCCTGAATAGTGGTGTCAGATGTCCATTTGGAACATATTGAAACAACCGAAGCAGTCCAGGGAAAACTCCAGCTTCTCATGTGCTCACCACCTGCCAAGAAGCCAAGCCCAGCTGCCACAGAACATTGCATTTTGGCAGATCTCCATCACAAGAAAGGTATGATTTTTCTCAGGTTTATTTAACTCCTTAAGGATTCTGGCAATGTAAGCAAGCCGATATGCTTCTTGGAATGGAAAAGTTTCCATATGATCAGTGTCTAGGACTAATACATCATCGACATGGTATTTCAAATTGTGTTTAAAAAATCAGATAGTTCATTTGAGCAGAGTTACTTTGTTTGAAACACAGGGATGATACACTTTTAATTTTCACTAGAATTTACAAAAGACTGAATTCAAATAACATGCATTTTTAGCCTTGATTCATCAGACTTTTAGGTATTTGCTTTACTTGATATCTATACTTCAGTGCAAGTACTTTGCTGGGCCAAAGCCCTTGTGAGCATATATGGACTCTCAGAAAGCACATAAGGGATTCAATCTTTTCTGACACTGAGGCAGATATTAAATCACAGCTTAGCTCCTCATTAGAGTAACTACAGATCAGAGGTTTAAAATGTTCAGTGGCTTAATCTACTTCATTTCTACTTGTTTCTTGCAACAACAGTGAACAATGAAAATTATAGGCTTGATCTGATCCCTGATGAATGCTTGCCCACATAATTCTATTGGCTGCAAGTTTGGCCCAGCTGGGAGTCAAAAGACAATAAGACTTAGAAAACTGCAGTCGCTGTAGGTCAGGGCTGATGTCTTCATGTGTTACTTACTTACCTTTTCTTCCCGGGATCACTAGATTTTTCTTTCCCACATAATCCATATTTTCTCTCTTGCCCATAGGCATGCTTACATACAAAGAAATAAAATATAAATGCTGAGATACCAGCTACTTTGTCTGCTGTTACTGTTGTCTTTATACTGATATTCATTTTAGTGGTTAATTATGTTTTGAAGTCTAAAAAAATTAAGCCAGTTGCCTCAATTACGTAGTCTTTGTCCGAATATACATTTTTCATGCCTCCTACACCAATCCAGTGAGAAAAAAAAAAAAAAATCTTAAATTCACTTGAAATCTTATCAAGAAAATCTTAATTTAAATGCAACAACCTCTTGTTTCAATATTATATGTGTATGGATTACCCCTAGATATCCTGTAAGCTTCTGCAATTGCAAAACCAAATGTTTAACTATTATCTATGTAATTGGCTTTGTTTCACATTTCTCATACTGTGAAGTGGAAAGGGTTTGCTGGATTTTATCCAGATGTGACATAATTAGTGCCTTACAGAGTCAACTTTCCACATGGACATTGCCACCTCTTGAGATGCAACTAATTAGTTTCTCTGAAGAAGCTATTAGAGTGTATTGGATATGTACAAAGTATCTTCAGAAACTAAATAATAAATTCCCAGGGGACACATATTTGTTGCAGCAAATGATACATATTTCCCTTCTACTTAAAACTGAGTGCAGTGTTTATACCAAAATCCTCAACATTTTATTTTCTTTTGAGGTTATGATAACTGTGTTCATGTTCTTGATTTAAAACAAACAAAAAATGTCACTAGTCAGGTGTGGACATGCAGCTTTAAATCTCTGCAGCTGGAATTACATTATGTAAGGGAGTTGTCCTGTACATAGACGAGCTTTCTTTCTCCCTTAAACTGACCCCCACTTTCCTGCAACTCTTTCACACTCACACAGAACGTTAAACAGAACAAAGAAAATAATCAGGCTGAGGAATGAAGAAAGGCTGTGAGACACATATTGAGTAATTCTTTTCATACAGATTTAGTTCCTTGAACTAGGTCACTCACTTCTTAAATCCAACAGGAGGACATGGCTAGAGATGGGACAGAGTATAGGATTGCTGGTCTCATTCCATTTAGGTTGGCTTAAAGTGACTATGTAATTGCTATCTTAGATATTAAAAACAGCCTTTTTTTCTGTAGCTTATGATTTTCTTAGATTCCAGTTCAGCAAAGCATTTAAGTAAGCACGTAACATTAAGTCTCACTTTAAAGCAATTTCCTAGTATTTTTGTTTCTAGGTTTCTAGACTTACTGAAGTGTCAGAGTCAGGGGCACTGTTCTTCTTTGTAACAATTTCACTTAAAAATATTAAGCCGTTTTAAAGAAAATATTCTTTGTTGTTAGGAAATATTGGTTTTGACCTTTTCATTAAACAGCTACAGCACCTCAGGGAATTAAAAAGAAGCATAAGCTTGGCAAGAAGTAAAACTCCAGGTAAGATTTGTGTTTTTATTAGCCCCCCAAAAATTGGATGTGATTTAACTAAGTTACACAATATATAAAGGACGCTGTACGTAGGCCGTGGAGTATATTAGATGGTAAAATTGGCTTCTTCTGCTGTTCCATTAGTGATGACCAGTGGATATACAAACTGAGATTGATACGTCTTGATGCACAAGGAAGAATAGGTCACATTAAGGAGGTGACCAAAGTGCTTTCCTAGCATAATGTAAGATAGGCTGTAGATGTAATTTCTTTCTTCACCCCTATTGAGAATACATGTGAGAGCTTAATATATTGTTGTAAGGAAGATATGCTGCTTCCCAAAGGACATTTGAGAGATCTTTGTAATCAGCATTTTCTAAGATGATTTGCTTTTTGTATGGAATAGATGAAGATTGCAAAGCTGAACTCTCTGGGAGGTGGGTAACCAAGACAGGGCCATGCCTGAGTGATTGCACATATTGCATGATACATAGTACAGAGCTGTTATCCAGACAGTATATGAAACAGGACACATTTCTTCATCCATTTTTTTTCATAAGTACTTTCTAAAGCAACGCTTTGAAACCAGCTGAGCAAGCATCAGCATGGCAGAAACGGAAACTCAACATGTCACTCCTGAGGTTGCTCTAACCTAAATGATGCTCATTTGCACATATTTGCTATGAAGAGGCCTTTCTTACATTCAACCACATTGATTTTGTCACAAAATAGGACACCTGTTATGCAGAAATTCCCAAAAGCTGTGCTCTATATCTCCCTTCTTCTCCTTAAAATCTCCTGCATTTCATGCCACTGTTAGTGGTCTGCTCTTTTCTTGTAACATCGTCTTCTATGTCTTGATGTTCGTAAGTATTCTATTTCTTTTCTAAGAAATTCTCCAAGTTTATATTTATGACCTGTACTAATCCTATATTATTCTACTGTTACCTAATTAACAAATATTATCTTATTTAGTGATGCACAGGCACTAAATTATGCCTTGTCTCCCTTTCACAATTTAACTGCTCTCTCCAACCTACTGCTCCTTAACCTAGTTCTGTCAGAACGATTTGATTTGTAAAATCCTTGCAGAGAAGTGTTTTAGTAGGTTTTAAAAACCAAATTATTTTGACAGAATCAGATTGCAGCAGCTACATGTGTAGTTATACTAGCCAATCTGAGGAGCGATAACCTATGGGGAAGCAGAAGGGAGAAGAGAGTTGCTGGTGATAAGCCATCTACACTATCTCTATGCTTTCATTATTCACATATTTATCAACAGCCTTACCAATGTCTGACTGCACCCTGGCTATTCAGACTGTCATAACTTTTTCTCTTTTGTCCAAATTATCCACCACTGCTGACAGACCTGCAACACAAAATAACAAGGCTCTCGCTCCATTACACAGTCTATCTAAACCCGCATTTTCATTTCCTCAGCTGATTTCCCTTATTCCCTTCTTTTCCTCTTTCTACTACCAATTCCATTATTTTTCATAGTGTCCAGTTATTCTTTTAAAAAATTTTGGCCTTCATTTCCATCTCTCCTTTAATCCCTTTCTCAAAGCATCTTTTCCTCAGATCTTATTCCACATCCTCTTTCTTATGCCTTGTTTTAATTAAGTTGTGAACTCTTTAGGTCAAAGTATAGGTGTAATGACAACATGTTACCACAAACAACATGACCAAAGTGTTCAAAGTGTTAATCTGCTGGTTTGCCAAATTATAATAACTGCAATAGTTAATAGAGTTCTAAAATTCAAACACAAGATAATATGTAATGCTACAGAAAGTAAATTGAAACAAAAGATTAATTACAAAAAAAAATAAAGGAAGAATGCCTGCAGCACTAAGAAATTTAGAAACTTCAAAACAGCCAACAGTCACTGACATATGGAGAGGGCAAGGAGAAAAGACAGGTGAGTCTTAAGACAGAAAGAAATTTGAAGTGCTTGACGATTCAGGCAGAAAAAATGTCTGCAGTTCAGGAAACTCCTAAAATGCTGTAATTGCCCTGGAGCACACACAGAAGAAAATTTCATCCTGTCTTAATGACTGTGAGCTGCTGTATCTACGGAAATGAGTGAGGTCTGTGACTGAAAACTGATTTTAGGAAATGAATATATTCCTAGCTGGGAACTGGTGAAGACATTTCTGATAACTGAAAGGCCCAATCCCTCTCTTAGCAAAGTAATTTCTGGTGCTGTTTGAGTAGGAGCATAGTAATCGAAAACGTACTGCATGATGTTTATCTCTATATACAACCCATGACAGACGTAGCTGCTAACCTAGAAAATGTGTTCAAGAAAAACATAAAGCAAGTGAAAAAACATAGATATGTATGAGAAAGAAAGAGACAAGGACAGTGAAATGTAGAAGATTACAAATGAAGTACATTTTTCTTCTGCATCTGCACATGTGCTGTATAGGAAAGAGCATATTAAGCATTATACATTGAATATTAAGCATTAAATACTCAACAGTTCCATATACTCAGAATTTGTACATCTTGTCAAGAATACTAAAGTTTGTATAAATAGAGTGTCAATCCATCAGTTCTGTTTCCTCTCAGATTCAAATCTGAGCCCTGTTTCTTCAATCCTCCACCCTGCTTATGTATTGATACACAGCCATCTGCCTGGTGGCTTCCTGGGTGAAAAAGCACAGGTTTAGAGGTGGTCCTGATTCAAGCCCCATCGCTGCAGCATGGACTTTCATGGAGCAGTAATGAGTAACTGATGCTTTGAGCCTTTTTTAATCTCTCATTCTGCTGTTCTCTGTCCCATTGAGAACCTCTTAAAAGTTTGAACCACAAAGGTCTTTGTCCTGGATTAAGGACTAAGACCCCTTTTATATGAGACAGAAAACAATTAGAGGCACCACCAATTATGAAATATAGATATATATATATATTTGTGTATATATGAGTGTGTATAAATATATATATTTATTCTTTTTTTTTTTTAAATTGGAAGAAAAAAAGAGGAACAAGTATCATGGTATAACTAAGGAACAAAACACAATTCAAGACAAAAACACCCTTTTTTTCCCAACACCCTGGGATGCAGTGATGTCTGTGGTGCTGCAGGAGACACGCTGCAGGCGGCTCCTCAGAGCCTGTGGGGGTGCAGTTGCTCTGTGGCAGCTGCTGGGGGTGCTGTGGGAGTGGGGTTCAAGCAGGGGAGGCAAAGGCTGGTGAAGGGACAACACAATGTTTCTCTTGAGGTGCTGGAAATTGAGAGAAGGTGGAGAAAAAGAACCTGGGAACTGATGAGAAGAAACACTATGCCGCCAGCACCCGCCACAATCTGCCACTGACTGCTGGCACATGGAACTCCATCCACTGTTGACAGCACTGGGGCTCCAGCCATACTCCTCGACTGCTGCGCTGAAAAGAAGGTGGGCGTCAGGTGCGCAGCTGTTATAAAGCCTCTCTACTTCTGGTTTTCTCGTGTTGTTAAGTTCCCTGTGAGGGGGTTCCCACTGGCCAACAGTTTGAGCTGTCATCTCAAGGCGCTGGGGCTTGGCACAAGGATCGACATGGCAGCGGCCACCTCCAGCCAACACTGCCCCTTGAAGCCATGTAGGGACCGCGCCGCTGCTCCTCATTGAAGAACCACCACCATCGCACCGGGCCTGGCCCAGCCCAAAGCAAGGAGAGGGGACATCCTGCTGATCAGGATTCCGGGAACTCCTTGGACCCTGTGGTCTGTGCCAGCCCTTGCACAGGGCTCCTTTTGCTCTTGGCTGCTGAACCCCTCCCTCCACGCCAGGATCTCCTCCAGACCTGTGCAGCCCCACTCCCGCTCCCTGCCAGCAGTTGGTGCCTGCTCCCTGCCCCGGGACACTGAGCCTGCTGCTGGCCTTGCCAGTCCTGTGTGTCCCAGTGGGAAGCCAGCACCAAGGCCCGCAGCACCACGAGACACCAGAGAGTCTCCCTGCACCGCCTCTGCATCCCGGCCTCACTGCGCTAGGCCTGGGCAGCAAAGGGGAGCCGCCGTGGGCCCAGGACTGGTGGGAGCAGGTGGCCCCCATCTCCTCTCCCCCTCCCAACTCACCAGGAAAAATGGAAAAGTTTTAAACACATCATTTCACCATAACAGTCTTCTACTTTTTGCTTTTTTTTTTACTTTTTTTTTCTTCTTTTTTTTTTCTTTCTTTTTTACTTTCCCCAGGACAAGTGAAAGAAGAATAAACTCAAAGAATGAGATGAGATCTGAAAAAACAGCAAACAGTTTGGCAATGAATCTCAGGAAATAGTTGAACAATTGGCTTTGGAAGAAGATTTAGACTGTAGTGGCAAAAGGATGAGTGTTGACCCAGAAAACCAAGATGCATTAGGTATTTCAGTGCAGGAAGGTTATGCAATCTGGTCAGGTGGAAAGGGATCTAGTGATCAAGACCTTAGTAACAAAACAAAACAAAAAAAAAAAAAGATTTTAATTAAAAAAGGAGTGTTGCAGAGAGGAATGTACAGAGAGATTAAAGAAGAAAAACATGGCAGTCAAACCAATGAAAGCAGTATCTCTTCAAGGCTCAAATTGAGTGGAAATAAATTTATCAGAAACATAGAAATTTACTGTTATATTCAGGGCTCAGACTAATTAAGAATAGGATAGTAATCTCAGAAAAAAGAGTTTTATCACTAAAAATTGTAAATTTAGTTCTTGGGCATGGCGGGTAATATAGTTCATACATGCTACTTGAAAATAATATATTTAATAAATCTACATCTTACAATATGAAATTCTTCTTGGTTTTTTCCCTGCTGCCAGCTTTGGGGAGATCACACAGAGATGTTGGTTCTGACTCCACAGAATACACATTCCTTAACATCAGGGAATGGGAGCTCTCCAGTGGGGAGAGGGAAGGTAACTCTTTAAAATCACCAAATTAGGAACACACTGCAACAGCGCAACAAAAATAGGTAACATGCTTTCCAGGGGGATTTATCTGATCAGGACATCTTTGATTGTGAAGGCTCTAATGAAACTAATTGAAGAAGCAGAATTTAATACTGGTTCAGGTGGAAGAGGAAAATTGTGCCAGAGATCAAATTATAAATAATCAGAAAAATGAGTGTGCATATTTAATTGTTCATATATCTGATAAATCCTAGGTTCTAACTTAAGTAGAAAAGATGTAGGTGTCCAGCTATTATTAAGGCACATAAGCCCAGCCTCACTACCTGCTATCTAAGTGGTGTTATTTAAATGAAAGCCCGTTACTTGTAGCTACTGTTAATAAGCATTAGAATTTCTAATAGGACTCAGCAATCTAGCACTAAGTCAAAGCCTGTGGACTTGTCAGGATTCACAAATACATTTTTTGGAGCTGTGCTGAAGCTATTCAGTCACTCAGTCAAATATGCTACTAAATATGCAAACAGGTCAAAGACAACTGCTAAAAAATCTAATTCCACTCAGCTCCCTCCTGGTGTTGATCCTTTCACAGGATCATGCCATCTCTCTTGGACTTGGTGAGTAATTCTACCACCATACACACCAGACTCGAACCACAAAGCTTCCAGATAAAAAAGCATACATTTTCAGCCAACTCTCCATCAACTCTCAGCTTCACCAGCCCTTGCAGCAGAACCAGCCAGCATTCATTTCACCACAAACATCTAGCTATCTCCTCCTTCTTTCTACTTCTATCTTCTTTCCAGTCTCAATTTGTAGTAAACACAGTTTCAGCCGCATGTGCACTGTGATATGATCTGAATCTGTTCTTTTCTTCTTTATATTTGAAATATCAGTCTGTACAGGAGCTTGAAATGCTACGTATTAGTTGTTGGTGACGAAGCATCAATTACAGAGATTTAAAGCATTTATAAGATCCACCTCGAGCTTTTTCAGAGCTAAATATTCCCAGATCTCTCCTGTCCAAGTGTGTCTCAATAGTGCTAAGCAAAGAAGGATTATCTCCCATAGTCTGAGGGCAACTCTCTTCCTGGTACAACAAAGGATTCTGGTTGATTTTTCCTGTGAGGGCATATCATTGGTTTATGTTCAATTTGTCCACCAGGACCCTCAGGTCATTTTCTGTAAGGCTGCTTTCCAGCCAGCTGTCCCCCAGCCTGCACTAATTTAGAGTGATTTAATACTTCAGGTGCAGGATTTAAGACTTATCTTTGCTGAACTTCATGAGATTTCTCTTGGCTCGTTTCTCCAGCCATGCTGAGTGAATCATCTGAATGGCAACACACACCTCTGACACAGCAGCCGCTCCTCCCAGTTTTGCAGTACAGTAAATTTGATGAGAATGGGCTCTCTCCTGTCATCATCCAGGTCATCAATGAAGATCTTAAACTGTCTTAGGCCCAGTACTGACACATTGACCTACATGTCGACCTACTAAATGGCTTCCAGTGGTACTTATTACTGGTAACTAGTAAGTTCAAGCAGCTGGGCTTCATGATGCTGGTCACAATCAGTTCAGTTTTCGATCAATCTCACTCTCTGTGGGAAGAAGTTAACTTGGCTGCACCAGATGTCCAGCTGGTAAGGACAGAAAAAGATCTCTGGCCTTGAAGCCTGTGTTTTGAGAGACAGTGTGAGGAGGCATGGATGCTGGTATATATAATAGGTGGCCACTGACTGCATGAGAAATTGCACACCCATGGAACCCCCAATTCTATTTGTGTATGTGCAGTCTCATTCATCCATCATCGATAGATAATTAAGTTTGCCAATAATTAAATACTCTGATAACTAATGATCCTGTCCATTACTGTTCACTAGTGTTCATATATCCAGTAGTTTCTCTATGAGGATTTTATGCAGGACTGCAACAAAATCCTTCTAAAGTTGAGATAAACAACAATCAGCTGCTATTCCATCTTTTACCAAACCAGCTATCTCATCATAGAGAAAAATCCAATTCATTAAACAGAATTTGCTTTTCATAAACCCATGCTGACTCTATCCAATCACCTCCTTGTCCTTCATAAATTTGGAAATGTTTTCTGGGATTATTTTCTCCATCACTTTTGAAGAGATTAAGGTGAAGGTGTCAAGTTTCCTGAAACCTGTTTTTGACCTTCTTGAAAACAAGTGACATTTGCTTTCTTCTGATCCTTGGGAACATCCATAGATTACCATGACCATGTCAAAGTTAGCCATCGGAGGGTTTGCAATAACAACAGCTGTTGCGGGATCCTTTCAGGTGCAAGGCTGAGTAACGACACGACAACAATCGTTCCACTTTATTGCAACGCTTTAGCTGTTTATATCATTTCCTTTACTGTTCATGCGGCTAAGCTTTATTTGTTGTTATCTTATCTCTGCTATACACGAGGCAGGCCATTGTCCCAGCTGCTTCAGACTGGGTAGTTTTTCTTGTCTGCAGTCAGCTCTTGCGGTTACTTGCGTCTAGATCAGTATCCTGTTTGTGCTCTTGTTTCAGACTTTTTCCCTATTCTTGACAGTTCAAGGTTATAGCAATCTGTCAAGGCTGTGCTTATAGCTCACAGTTTAGCCTCTCAGCAGGGATTGTCTATTTCTTCCAAACTACTAAAGTCGTGGCCCTGCTGTAACAAGAATTCCTCCACAATTCCCCTTTTTCCTTTTTGCACAGCCCAGGCTTGATCTATTACTTTCACTAATGTGCGTTGAGTACATTTCAAACAGCAAGCAAGCAATATTAACGCAACTATTATTATAATAAGCANTGTGCTGAAGCTATTCAGTCACTCAGTCAAATATGCTACTAAATATGCAAACAGGTCAAAGACAACTGCTAAAAAATCTAATTCCACTCAGCTCCCTCCTGGTGTTGATCCTTTCACAGGATCATGCCATCTCTCTTGGACTTGGTGAGTAATTCTACCACCATACACACCAGACTCGAACCACAAAGCTTCCAGATAAAAAAGCATACATTTTCAGCCAACTCTCCATCAACTCTCAGCTTCACCAGCCCTTGCAGCAGAACCAGCCAGCATTCATTTCACCACAAACATCTAGCTATCTCCTCCTTCTTTCTACTTCTATCTTCTTTCCAGTCTCAATTTGTAGTAAACACAGTTTCAGCCGCATGTGCACTGTGATATGATCTGAATCTGTTCTTTTCTTCTTTATATTTGAAATATCAGTCTGTACAGGAGCTTGAAATGCTACGTATTAGTTGTTGGTGACGAAGCATCAATTACAGAGATTTAAAGCATTTATAAGATCCACCTCGAGCTTTTTCAGAGCTAAATATTCCCAGATCTCTCCTGTCCAAGTGTGTCTCAATAGTGCTAAGCAAAGAAGGATTATCTCCCATAGTCTGAGGGCAACTCTCTTCCTGGTACAACAAAGGATTCTGGTTGATTTTTCCTGTGAGGGCATATCATTGGTTTATGTTCAATTTGTCCACCAGGACCCTCAGGTCATTTTCTGTAAGGCTGCTTTCCAGCCAGCTGTCCCCCAGCCTGCACTAATTTAGAGTGATTTAATACTTCAGGTGCAGGATTTAAGACTTATCTTTGCTGAACTTCATGAGATTTCTCTTGGCTCGTTTCTCCAGCCATGCTGAGTGAATCATCTGAATGGCAACACACACCTCTGACACAGCAGCCGCTCCTCCCAGTTTTGCAGTACAGTAAATTTGATGAGAATGGGCTCTCTCCTGTCATCATCCAGGTCATCAATGAAGATCTTAAACTGTCTTAGGCCCAGTACTGACACATTGACCTACATGTCGACCTACTAAATGGCTTCCAGTGGTACTTATTACTGGTAACTAGTAAGTTCAAGCAGCTGGGCTTCATGATGCTGGTCACAATCAGTTCAGTTTTCGATCAATCTCACTCTCTGTGGGAAGAAGTTAACTTGGCTGCACCAGATGTCCAGCTGGTAAGGACAGAAAAAGATCTCTGGCCTTGAAGCCTGTGTTTTGAGAGACAGTGTGAGGAGGCATGGATGCTGGTATATATAATAGGTGGCCACTGACTGCATGAGAAATTGCACACCCATGGAACCCCCAATTCTATTTGTGTATGTGCAGTCTCATTCATCCATCATCGATAGATAATTAAGTTTGCCAATAATTAAATACTCTGATAACTAATGATCCTGTCCATTACTGTTCACTAGTGTTCATATATCCAGTAGTTTCTCTATGAGGATTTTATGCAGGACTGCAACAAAATCCTTCTAAAGTTGAGATAAACAACAATCAGCTGCTATTCCATCTTTTACCAAACCAGCTATCTCATCATAGAGAAAAATCCAATTCATTAAACAGAATTTGCTTTTCATAAACCCATGCTGACTCTATCCAATCACCTCCTTGTCCTTCATAAATTTGGAAATGTTTTCTGGGATTATTTTCTCCATCACTTTTGAAGAGATTAAGGTGAAGGTGTCAAGTTTCCTGAAACCTGTTTTTGACCTTCTTGAAAACAAGTGACATTTGCTTTCTTCTGATCCTTGGGAACATCCATAGATTACCATGACCATGTCAAAGTTAGCCATCGGTGGGTTTGCAATAACAACAGCTGTTGCGGGATCCTTTCAGGTGCAAGGCTGAGTAACGACACGACAACAATCGTTCCACTTTATTGCAACGCTTTAGCTGTTTATATCATTTCCTTTACTGTTCATGCGGCTAAGCTTTATTTGTTGTTATCTTATCTCTGCTATACACGAGGCAGGCCATTGTCCCAGCTGCTTCAGACTGGGTAGTTTTTCTTGTCTGCAGTCAGCTCTTGCGGTTACTTGCGTCTAGATCAGTATCCTGTTTGTGCTCTTGTTTCAGACTTTTTCCCTATTCTTGACAGTTCAAGGTTATAGCAATCTGTCAAGGCTGTGCTTATAGCTCACAGTTTAGCCTCTCAGCAGGGATTGTCTATTTCTTCCAAACTACTAAAGTCGTGGCCCTGCTGTAACAAGAATTCCTCCACAATTCCCCTTTTTCCTTTTTGCACAGCCCAGGCTTGATCTATTACTTTCACTAATGTGCGTTGAGTACATTTCAAACAGCAAGCAAGCAATATTAACGCAACTATTATTATAATAAGCAACATAAGGCCACCGCAAATTAAATCTAAAAGCCATCCTGTAAGGCCCCATTTCTTAAACAAGTTGTCTAGCCACGAGCCACTTACAGTGATATGACCAAAATTCCCCCTCAATTGTTGCAGTTGTTTATGAATAGATTTGGAATGGTCAGAAAGGTTCATACAGCACATTCCTTCAAAGTCTTCACAACCATGGCCATGCGCTGATAGTATAAAAGCAATGGCAGCTCGGTTTTGAAGGGCGGCATGACGTATGCTGTCTACATCTGTTACTAAATCATCTATCATATTTGATGTTAAATTAAATTGCTTCATTCCCTAGCACTCCAGGTGCCACAAAGTTTTTGCATTGACAGCCACCATCCCTCCAGGTAAGAAGAATGATGTTGCTATCACTGCCCCTAGACTGGGTAACTTTACTCGATCATCACATCCATCATCAAAGTAAGAGAGGGATCTCCGTATTCTTTCATATTCTGCCATAAGCAGCTGGCTCATTGAGGGTGCAAACATTGTTAATTTGCTAAGATAACAAGGTCCTCCTACAGGCCTGTGTGAGATGCCAGGCCAAGTACAGTCCCCGATATTAGGAAAATGTCTCTTTCGATGACATGACTGCTGCTGCTACAATACCTTCTTGTGCAACTTCTTTCATTGCAGCAGCAAAGGCAGCATTCTAACTACTGCTTTCGGCNGATAACAGCGATGGCAGTTCTGTAGCTTCTTTAAGAGCGGTTGCTAGCCAGTCAATAAAATGGCTAAAGGGCTCTGTAGCACCCTGTCAAATGGTGGCATATGAGGGAGTTTTCTTTTCTCTGGACATGATCAATATTGCTTTATGGGCTAAGTTTGGAGACAATTTATGACAACTCCATGGCAAAAGCAGCTGTATCTCTGAGGTGGCATACTGTCCTGCACTGAGTAGCATATCCGCTTCTAGACCAAGAAGAGGGTCTGGCACATTCAGATACTGGTGTCTGACAGCTTCTTCTACGGCCAGCTTCCTCCAACTCTGTTCAAAAAGGAGCAATTGTGATGGTGTGAGTAGCAGTGAGGCAACGTTACATGAGTCACTAGGGAGCATGACATCAGTGGTAAAAATAAATTGGATGATAGATCTGGCAGCTTCAGACCGAATGTCATGGGTTGTTACTGTCTGCTTCGCTTGCTGTAAAATCTTCCAATCATATGGCTCCCATTTACCTTGATTGTATATTACTGGACAAACAATTTTATTTCCAGAGTCAAAGTCTCCCTCCAATATTGCGTCTCGTATTACTCAAGACCATCGATTTACCCCAGAATGTAGGTGTGGCAGAAGGGTTTTGGATGTTTTTGGAGGCACCGACAGAGCAGTTGGTAACGTCTTTCTCCTCATTGATGCCGATGGCAAGGTTGGTGGATCAAAAAAGGATGTTGTACTGGTGGCATTTTGAGCAGCGCTGTCCACAGCTAGATCTTCTATCTTCTGAAAGACCTCCATTAGGTGGTCTGAGGATATAGGCGTTTGTGCAATTCCTTTGTTTTCCTTAGCAGACATTAACTATCCCTTATTTGTCTTATCTTCACTTTCATCTTCCTGTTGATTAATCCATTCCTTCATCTCTTCATCATATTTGTCAGCAGTGGGCACAGTCAGACCTAGTTTCAGGTGACAGCTTGTCCCTCCTTGCACTGACTCCTCCTGTGGCTGCACCTCAGTAGTCATCCTGCCTACTGCTCCTTCCTCACTTGGCACTTCTGCATTTTCTTCAGTTGGTGCCAGAGTAGCTGGTTGTGACACATCCTGCTTCTGCATTCTGCACTTCAGCTCTTGCAAATCAGTAACAACTGTTGCCGAATCCGCTTTCATGGATCTAAGCTGCCTGACTCCAAGAAATCATACTAACTTGGAAGGCTCCTCTTTCGCTTTCAGCACATCACTGAGAGCCTCCATTGCCGCTGCAGCAACTTTCTTTTCCACTTTCATCTCTTTCAGGGTATTAACAATCATTCGCCAAACCGTCCCTAGCTCCTTTGCCTCTTTCCCTTCACAACCCCCTTTAAGGGTTGCATCCTATAGAGCATCTCCTACTGTATGCCATGCAACAGCATCAAAAAGCATGGTGGGGGTCTTCATCAAATGTCTCTCAAGAGCCCATTGAACTAGCTTTCTTTTTCTTTCACCTTAATTTCTCTCTTAGAGAGAATGCTAACTAACAGGCGAATTGCCGTGGACTTTTCCATTGCAGTCTTACCTTTGGACAAGGATGGAGCAATCGTCTCCATACCAGGCTCCCCTTTTCTCCTTTGGGTCGGCCACTCCAGTCCTCCTTGCACCCATCTCTCGATACCCCCAGTCTTCTGGATATTTCAGAGAGGACCTTGGGCTCCCTGTTTGGGTGCCAGAATGTTGCGGGATCCTTTCAGGTGCAAGGCTGAGTAACGACACGACAACAATGTGGTCTTACATATCGTTCCACTTTATTGCAGTGCTTTAGCTGTTTATATAGTTTTATTTACTTTTCACGTGGCTAAGCTTTATTTGTTATTGGCTTATCTCTCCTATGCACGAGGCAGGCAAATGTCCCAGCTGCTTCAGACTGGGTAATGTTTTTCTTGTCTGCAGTCAGCTCTTGCGGTTACTTGCGTCTAGATCAGTATCCTGTTTGTGCTCGTTTCAGACTTCTTCCCTATTCTTAACAGTTCAAGGTTATAGCAACCTGTCAAGGTTGTGCTTATAACTCACAGCTTAGCCTCTCAGCAGGGATCGTCTATTCCTTCCAAACTACTAAAGTCGTGCCCCTGCTGTACCAAGAATTCCTCCACAATCAGTCTCCTCCCTCAGCCTCCTGTACCCTAAAAACAGTTCTTCCTTGTTTTGTAAGTGTGAGGTCAAGCAGACTCTGTGCCTTTGTCAGAACTTAGATCACCTGTGCTGTGGTGTCATCTGTGTACTTCAGAAATTTCCTGGATCACTTGTGCCGAGCTGAGTTGTCCTTTCAGAGATATCAGGGTGGTAAAAGACATCCCTAATAACCAGGGCCACTGAATGTAAGACTTCTTCATACTAACTGAAGTCTTCATCAACTTTATTTTCTTGATCAGGCATTCTGAAAGAGACATCACAAACATATTCCATGTTGGTCTGTCTGATAGTCCTCATTCATAAACTTTCATCTCATTCATCATCCATTCACAGGCAAAGCTCCAAGCATTCCAGTTGCATTTTCATATAAAATTAAAATGCTCATTAGTTGCCTAATTCCAAATCCATCTGATCAAACCAGTTCTGTCTTTTCCCCTCTTCTGTACACTTTGATAGAAGTCATACCGAAGTCAGTATACATTCATGTGCAACAGAAAACTATTTTTATCTATCTATTTCTCAAACTCTGTAACGCTGTATATTGAAAGTATGGAAGAGAGATGGAATGAGAGAGTTAAATAGTTTCTCTTATGGCAAAGAGAAATTATGGAGGAATAAATTCACACTAACAATTTACCTCCCACATTTACCAATGTTTATAGCATTGTAGAACAGATGGATAACACACAAATTTATTCTATTTTAGGTGCATGTACACCTACAGCTATGAAAATTTCCCATTGTGCTTTTAAAAACCTACTAAACTTTTTCTCGTTCACAAAGTTTACAGGGAAAATTGTGAATTTTGGGTGAAATTTAACAAATTTAAGCTCCAGATAGATCTGCATTACACTAAGCATGAAAGACATCTTTTATTAATGTTTTGTTGTATTTTAGCTAGCATTAGAAATCTTGAGTAAATAACTAGGACATTAATGTGTGGGATGAGTGTGTAGAGAATAGGCTGCATATTCAGGAAACACTGCAGAATTTCCATGGACGATGGAGCAGAAACGTAATGATCTCCCTTCATCAGGCACACCTGCAAATGAATTAGACACAGAAATACCTGCAGTACTTCAAAATAATTTACCTCTACTTCAGGACCCTTAATGCATTGACAACATTTCTTTCTCTCATAATGGCTCAAAAAGTGCCCATTTTCCTTTTAAAGTTTTATGTCTTTTCTTTAGAATGTGATGCTTTAGTTATTGGGTAAATCCATTATGATCTTACAGCACAGTTCCTAGCATCACAAAGGGTATTCACAATGGCACAACTCAAAACCACAGCAAAATGCTTATATAAAGATTGCTTACCCTAAAGTACTTTGGTGTTCATATTTCTTTATCTGCTTTACACTTGGGGCATTATAGCTTTCATTTTGTACCACATCTTGAATTAGAATTAGATTTGAGGAACAGAGGTAAAGATGCTTTATATTTAAATTAAACAATTGAACTGTAATTGT
Organism: Neodrepanis coruscans; assembly: GCA_013400695.1. NCBI lineage: Eukaryota > Metazoa > Chordata > Aves > Passeriformes > Philepittidae > Neodrepanis > Neodrepanis coruscans. Next base: position 367 of record VYZS01041295.1, on the reverse strand, counting down.
TGAAACAATCATCCACATAAAGAAAAAGCATAAAACAGAAACCAGAATTTACTGTGCAGAGATGAAAATGCAAAGCAGAAGACAATTTCAAGGGACTTCAGAAAATGAAGTAACAGATAATATAAGCCTTAAAGGAGGAACTTGGCATCACACTGTGCACATGATATAGGAATTGTCAGTAGGTGCCACTTCACACAGAGAGTGTGAAAAAACAGTTCTCAGATATACTGGGCAAATAAACATTCAGCCACGGGGTTTGGATGAAAATCAGAAAACAACAGGAAACCTATAGACCAGAGATTCAAAAAATGATTCTCTGATTTAGGCCACTTTTGTCTATGGATATTCAAATCTAAAAACATCACAG
>VYZS01041290.1:12602-26088 GCA_013400695.1 Neodrepanis coruscans | reverse complement strand
CTGCGAAGACTGACTGCTATGGATACAGGGGTGGGAGCACTCATTCCTGCAAGCTGAGAATGTGGATTTTGTGGTATGACAGAGCTGGAGCCACCATTGCACTCCATACAGAACATTCTGGATAGAGTTTCACCTTCTACCTCATCTGAGCTAACTTCAGGCTACCAATGACTGAGATATGTTGGTCTCCCTCCTTTCCCTCATACATGGTGTCCCTGCTGTGTGACACCCAGAGATTGCTGCCACAGGAGACTAATCTAGCAGGATGTGGATACATTTTCCATGGGATCAGTGGACTGATGCAAATCACCAAGTGGCCATATGATTGCTAATGCAAGGACCAGAGGCAAGGCTGGAAGAAAGGAAGAGTGGGATCAGCACTTTGGCAGCAGACTGCAATTAAGTTGGATTAAGTACAGCATGAAGCTGACTCTAAAAAATGCATCACATCACAATGATTTTCATCTGGGACCAACACCCCAGACTGACAACCGATACATGCAGGAATCCATATGTTTATTTATTCAACAGATGAATACAATACACTTCTGTCAACGCAAGATTTTACAGGTAGCTACTGGTACCTGTAATCATGAGATTAATGAAGGGTAAAATAGGACAATTCCTGAATTAAAATAGTGAAATAGTGCAGTCACTTGTAAGACTACTATTTATCAGTTATCAACGAGATACAGTGCAACTTTTCTGAGGACACAACTGTAGCCTGCAAGCAAATATTTTAGATCTGTGATGACATGGACTGTCCGGGGAGAGTGTCTCAGTAAGGTTTCAGGGTCATAAAATCACAGAACAGTTAGGATCAGAAGGTACATTTCAAGGTCCAGTCCCCCTGTAATGAGCGGAAGACATCTTCAACTAAAGCAGGTTGCTCAGAGTCCCATTCAATCTGACTTTTAATGTTTCCAGGTATGGGGCATCTACCACCTCTCCAGGCAACCTGTTCCAGTGTTTTATCACCCACATTGTCAATAATTTCTGTCCTCTACCTAATCTAAATCACTGTGTAGTTTAAAACCATTAAGGGTCACCCTTAATGGATCCATTTAGTCTGGAGATTTTGCTAGTTTAGACATTAATCTGAGATAAGAACTGATGTCTCCATTATAAAATGTGAAATGTGAGAACAAGATAGAGAAGTTATGTTTTCCTCCATTTGAATATGTTTGGTTTGTATGAGAAGGGGCTAATAGAAAGGCTTATAAAAAGCAAGATATAATGCAATGATGTTCTTCAGGAGCAGAGGCACAGGGCAATATAATAAATCTCATGTTTCCTAATGAGCTCTAGGCCCCCTTCTAATTTTAATTGTCTGCCTGGAATATTAAAATACTTTCAGGCACTTATATTCTGTTCATTATTAATAAAAAGTATGTAACACTCAAGATGTTTCTTCCATTTCCTGTCTCATCCTGGCTTATCCATTTTGATTATCAGTACTATGAGAAAGTGAACATTCTTCTATTAATAAGAATCTCAAAAGCCTGAAATTTTCTATGAACCATATGAAGAACATCACTGCAGAAAGGGAAATACATATAGAATAGCACGTTCTATACGAACATAACAAAATACTGGATTCTTCTTTGAGAAACATAATTTAATAACCTATTTTTTTTTCCTTCAGCATTCACAAGACCTAAAGTAGAATGCTATTGTTTGAACACCCAACTCTCCTCCTGTAGTTGGCAAAACCATTTTCTGAGAAGTGGCTTGTTGAACCAGAACATAAAAGCACAGCCAAATTTAGCTGTGGAAGGTAATCTGTGTGCTTCTGAAGCTACATAAGCTTCCTCCATGGCAAGAAATACATGACTGCAGGGTTACCCATGGCTTCTCAAGAGGAAGAAAGGCTCCATCATGAACTTTGTAGAAAGGACGCCCTTTCCATCAAAAATTGAAAACGGAACATTACAAATTGTGGTGGAAACAGAGGAAAACCACAATGTTTTATAGGTTTATGATTGCTACATAATTTGGAAGCACACTGGAAATTAATATTGAAGAGCAAAAGCATTTAAAGGCAGGAAGAACACCAGTCCTGGACAACACAAAGGTATTTTTTTGTTATTAGCAGGGAAATGTGCATTTCTCCTTCAGCAGAGTAGGAGAATATCAGAATATGGAGGCTGTAAATACCCTTAATATGGCCTTACAGAAAGGCAGCTTTCTGGACAAACTTTATAAACTTGAAATAGCTAAATCAGTGAATTATGACACACAGATATAATCAAAGTTCAGTTCTGCACACTGAGTCATCCTGACTGCAGGTTCTCTTTTCAGCTCAATACCCAATCTTTTCCACTTTCCTTTCTGAGAAGGACTTATTTTCCCAGGGATGAGCCAAGGAAACAAAGAAGGGCAGGAAATTATTTTATTTTTTAAAAAAATACATTTAGGGCTAAAATATATTTCCAAAGAACTGCTAGAGGGTGTAAATTCCTGTTTCTGAAGGCAGGACCTCATAAACAGTCTCAAGCTGTAATCAGTTAGGCAGACCATTTTAAATATTGTTTGTAAAATTCTTGATGGAAAGTGTAGCAAGAGAGCTGAATGGCTGGTGAGGCATTTATGAAATGCAAGAAGAAAGATATGGAGGGCAGCCTGAGGAATAAGCATCTCATAGCTTGTGCAGCTGTAAGGGAGGGGTTGAGCAGATGCCTGATATAGGGACTCCCTTGTGTAAGGAGTCTCCCAGGAGTGTCAAGGCTGCTCAGAGCTGTTGCTGGTTAAACTCCACATGCTGTTCCAGCAGAAGATGACTCCCTGGGCCTGTGAGGTTCAGCCACCTACTTCTGCATAGCTCACTAGCAGTCCATATACCCAGCCTTGTAGCTCACAAGTTTTAGTGCAGAGTGCCCTACCAACACTCTGTCACTGAAAAAAATCCCTTCAGCCGTCCTCCATTTAACTAAGGTTGCGTTAGAACCTGAACATGCTGGAAACATAGCAGTCCTACCCATTCTCCAATTCAGAAATGGCCGAACAATTTTGTTTCTGAACTGTAGATAAATAAACCTTTAGCATGCAAATATAAATTATTTAAAGTTTAAAAAAGTTTCTAACTGGTAATATTTTAATTCAGATATAATTATGATATATGATATAACTCAGTCATATGAAGGTTTAATCCTGTCCTAAGAGCATATTCTGATAGCTGATTTCTTCTTATTCAGAGAATTTTTTTCCTGATGTCGATACAAAGCCACATGAAAAGGTTTTATGGCTATACGGGTAGGTTATTTGATTATTTCACTGTTCAGACACTGTACATGAAGCTTAAAGCCTGATTTTCTCTCTTTGATTTTCATTACTTCTTAGTGGGCTCTCCACAACCCTGTTATTTTTTTCTCTTTTAGTACTTATTTATCAAAACTTTATCCTCTTTTTAATTTGTCTTAGTAAAGATTACAGATTGACATTGGGAAGATAGGAACAAGTTATTCCTAACATGTAAAAATTGTACAAAAAATTTTCCCAAGAATTTGTCAAATTTTTTTGCCATACCCTCTCCCCCAGCCCCCAAATCTCATGGCAGTGATCTCCTTTATTAATTTGAGCTGGTATCTACTTTAAAGTTTCTGTCTGAGAGCTCTTGTTATGAGAAAATGTATGGAGTCACTCCCATTTTCTGCAGGCCTTTTATGAGATAACAGAACTCTATACAGACATGGAAAGTCTCTCTCCTAAGCTGCCATCATAGGATATTTAATTATATATCTAGAGACATTTTTCTGAATATTTGGTCTATTTTCTGTCCTTTCTGGTGTTTTTTTCTATGTGACAGTATAATTTTGAAAATGCATGATAGAGTTTATGGGAGTAGCATGAATTTATAGTGAGGTATAACAATGTTGCCCTCCCCCCCCCGCCTTTATTCCTTTCCTAATAAATCCTCATACAGTTTTATCTTTTGACTGATTTGGAATCAGCAACAGCCAAGACTTCCTTCTTGATTGATAGAAACTTCAGTATTTAAACTCTTTTCCCATATACTTTCCCTCATGTATAGTTTTCAATGCTGAACCTCCATCTCATGGCTCATCACTCAGCAGTCTCTCACTCTGAGATTTTTCTGCAACTCCATGGGCTTTGTTTCAGTTTCTTATTCATACTTGGCAATATGAAACTATTTTCTTGTTTCTCTTTAGTCTCTTTTCTAGGTCATTCATGGATACCCTGAGCAACATTGGTCCCAGACTGGTCCTGTGATGGCCTACTGGTAACACCCTTCACTGTGAAATGTTTTTGTTTTTTCTTTCTCTCTGTCATAAGTTAGAGACCCACCTGAGGACCTCCCCTCTTACCCCAGGAACACTTATATTCTTAAAGGTCCATTTGTAAAGTGGCTTGTTAAAGCTGCTGTGCAATGTGTGATACAGACAAGTGTCACACTTTTACGACGTAAGTACTAAAAATGCAGCCTTGCTGGCTAACTATTGAGAATTCGATTTTGTCTACGTAGTCCATCAGACTACTAACAGGGTAATTAAAAAAGGGATAAGACTAGGAACCTAATATATACAGTTAAGAGAAGAAAAGATATGGTTTTACAGTGGGTTGAAGCATTTTACTGAGAAATTGTTCAGTCAATGAAGTGTAGAAATAGGAAGAAGGAAAGGCAAAAGATAGTGGTGGATAAAGGTGGATAAGGAAGCAAGCAAAAATCCAGTAACAAGCTGAGCAGGGAGCAGTCTGGTATTGTGATTCAGTTAATTGTTCTACAGCTCTCAAGGACAGCAGGATACCCTTGTGCTTTTACTGTACTTATATACTTATTTCAAGATATAATTGATTGATGAATTATTCATTTATGGTATATTATAAATTCAAAAAAACAGCTGAGTTTCTGACGCGCTTTTCTTTATAGAAAACACCAGTGATCCCACATTGCTCATTTGAGAAATTTCAGCCTTTGTCAGTAAGGAAAATGTTCTTCATAGGTAGTTTATAAGCAGTTCATAGTCACTGCCTTTATAATTATATAATTATATTTTTCTTTTGTACTTTTTTCTTATATAACCAGTAAAGCAGAAAATCTCTGCATATTCAAAGTATCATGTTAAATTGAAAGCAAAGCAGTTATTAAGAAGTCGACACATAAAATAAATTGAATCTTTGAACGTTGGAAACATCTGACTTCAAAAAGATACAAAAGAGAAAAATCTTAATGATAAGAACTGTTTATTTTTGAAGTCTAAGTCATTGCATTGGAATGGTTGGCTAGTGTAACATGTAATCATTCTGTGCTTAATGAACATTTCTAAAAAAGTAGCCTTTCTTCGGAGTATAATACATAATTTTTTTTTCCCCCTTAGAAAAGAGAAAAAAACCTCCAGAAATCGTTGAGAAAAGGAGAGAAAAATTTGCAAGAGTTCTGCTATTTAGTTTGCGAGGATGGAGCTGAAATTTAAACTGAAAGCACTTACAAAATAAACAGCAAAAACACACATTATTTTAAAATTACGTTCAAAACTATTTAAAATTTCTACAAATCCAAGGAGAAATTGAAGTGTATCAGAACATGTGATACTGTACAAAATACAGAAGCTGGCAGAAATTAGACATTCTAATATATTGTTCTGACTTCATTAGAACTTGGACTGGTATCTGGTATAAGACATCATTTTCCTGTATTTGAAAAGTAAATCTGCCCATACAGCTTACTCCGCTGCCTCAAGCAATGATTTTTCAGGCACAGTTTCTTGTTGAACATGGATGCAGAACTTCAAAACCTTGAGATGAAATAAATCCATGATCTTTACTCAGTGATGGCACACGGGCAAGAGAAAGACCTCCCAGTGGCCCTAGCCCAGGAGCTTGAATGGTGGACATTACTTTAGAGCAGAATAGGAACTTCTTTGTGCTTATGTGCCTTGAGCTAGAGAATCTACAACCCAAATGTAGAAAGGGAATTAACAAGACAAATCAGAAGAAACTCTAGAAAATCAAGTATTCACTCCTTATAAAAATTACCTAAGTCCTAAAGAATATACTAATGGACAGAAAATAATAGTTGTATACCTTTCATAATATAAAAGATAAAACTTACTTATGTACCTTTTTTTTTTTTTTGGTTCTGCACTGGAAGTGCAACTGCGGAAAAAGTAAAGCAGCTGAAAAAATCTGTATCATGATGAATGTATTGGAAAGAGTAAAAATAAAGCTGCACAGGCAATAGTAACACTGACATTTTCTCAATGAGGATTTTTAATGTCATGTGAGGTAGTGAAAGCTCAGTGCTATTCATGGGACAAAGGACAACGTTCATTTGGAGCACACTGATGATATTAAAATTATTTTTTTTAAAAAAAGAAGATAACAAAAATGCTATAGAAAACAGTCTAAGTAGAAAGCTTTGACTGTGATTCTTGTGACTGTTATTTGGCTTTTGACAGAGGTAAAACTCAAATAGAAGACTTTACTTTTTTAGAAAATTACATAACAGTAAGAATATGTAAAAAGTATAAATTTTTTTGTATTTCCTCAAGCTGAAAGCGACAGAATTTAAACTCTATCCCAGCATGAAGGAAACTATTAACCCCTTGACGAACAGTTGAAAAACGAGTTACAGTAGTTTGATTTTCGACATAATTTCTAGGCATTATCCTTCGTGTGTTTCACTGTACCCAAGAGCTAGTATGTTTAGCCTGTTTTCTCAGGTAAACAACTAATGTGCGTATGTGTGTGCAGACATATTTGCCTGCATAAAGCGGTTGGCTAATTTTATTTGAATTATACTGAGGGGTAGAAATCTTAGCAACATTGATTTGTCTACAAGTTTCAGGGAAACAAGATTGTGTAGCATTAACTCAGCTCTTGAATTTCAGTCGTAATAAGGACAGAACACTGTCAGCTTCTCAAGGGTTTTGTATGTGTTCAGCGCTTCTGCTGTGTGTGTGAATCCTGACTGCTGACACACGCTGCTCCCGCGCAGCAGCTATTGTAAAAACACGACTGTCATTTTCGTTTAGAGCTTTTGCAACTACTGAGACAGGAAGTCAAGCGCTTCCTGAAACCATAGACCTCAGTGGAGCGGCAGCATTTCCGTGATCTTCCTTGGAGTGCCCAGGCGAAAGGGAGGCAGCAAAGGCACATACCACACACCACGTCTAGAGTTTCTGCCATCCACACGGCGCCGGGGGGAAAGAGGGGTCACGGCCAGGGGCGACGCGGGCAGGTAGCCGGTCAGAAGAGGCGGGACCGCCACTGCCGCTCCTCCTCCTCCTCCTCCTCCTCCTCCCTCAGGTTTGTCATCGTGTCGCTGGCACGGCCCGGAGGAGGAGGAGGAAGGAGAGGAGGAGGGATGAGGAAACCGCCGCCGTTGCATCCGTGACGGGAGCCTGGAGAGCCCAGGCTGGGGACTGCCCTTTTCCCACCGCCGGCGCACAAGCGCTGCTCGCTCAGGGGAAGGGCCTGAAGGAGGAGGCGGCGGCGGCGCTGTGTGTGTGTGTGAGCGTGGACATGAGCTCAGCTCTGTGCCCTGGAGCCGCCTGAGGAGAGCCACCTCCCTCTCTACCCGCCGCCATGGCTCATTCCCCCGTGCAGACGGGGCTGCCGGGGATGCAGGTGAGGACCTGCCCCAAGGGCAGGCACGGACACGCACCCTGGGCAGGGATAGGTGTGAATTGGGGAGGGGATGTCTCAGGAATAGGGGGACAGGGCGAAGGGAGAAAGCGCTTCTTGGCCGTGGCTCGGCCCTGGGGACTGGCTTGGGGCAAGAGGAGCGGGATGGAGACGAAATGTGCTGTCAGCGCTTGGCTTGATGCCCAGCGAGGTCCCTCCGCCCGGTGGATCCCTCCCTGCCTCCCTCCATTCCTGGTCCCCAGCAGCCTCTGTGTCGCTGCAGGCGTGCAGACCTGAGCATGGTTTGTGTCCCCCTCCCCCCGGCCGGGACTTCTCCTCGGTGTTTCAATTCCTATAGCGAGCCGCGGGATCGATGGACAATTTTCGGCCCCGTTATTTTGCGGTAAATGGGGGAAGCACACATCCAACCATTCCGTAAGAGCAGGGCCTGGAATTGTTGACCTTCAGCGCATGCTGCAGTGCCCATCGCTGTGTGCTGGGCTCAGGTGGGTGCGCGGGGAGTGTGTTTGGCTCCTGTGTTTGACTCCAAGGGTTGGTCAACTGCTGTTGTTATATGGTGGAATGTGCTGGTTCTGTGTCGTAATTACATTTTTGAAGTAACTACTGTGATTTTCTGCTGACTGAGCTGACTTCCCCCCTCCTCCCCGCCCCGTTTTTCTTAGTTTAAATGGAAACTGCTGCCAGGAAAACACTAAGGTCATTGCTATCCTTGTGTTGTTTTTCTAGTGTTTCCCACGTCTGATTAGAAACTTTCCTGCCCTAGCCTCCAGAAGAACAACTTACGAATGACCTGTAGGAGTTTTCCATCCTTTATCTCCTGAATTTGAAGGTTTTGTGCATCTTTTGGTTGAAATATTGATTTACCCTGGTTTATTTTTTCATGAGTCGAGATTCTAAGTCACGAATCTCTTTTCTTTGCATAATCTTGAGGATTTGAATTTAAAATGTTAAATGCTTAGGCACTGCATGATTTATATGCCCAGGCATAGTACTGGGTGCCACATAAAGTACTTAGGCCCACACTCTGAGCTGATTAATTTATTACTCTGTAGGTCCTGCTGTTGAGTTCAAGTTCAAGTTCATCTTCCAAATATGAACAGCTTGCTAATTGTCAGAAATAGAGAAGTCAGGGTATCTTGATTTGGCTATGGTTAGATTAATATTGTTGTTTGTTTGTTTTTTTAATTCTTTTGATACATGTTAGAAGCAAGACAACTATCTACTTTGGAACAGAATCTGTACTATTTTAGAATTAAAGTTGGATTTAGTGCTGCTTGAAAATGATAGAATAAAGATTATTCAATCAGTATACATGTACTGCTGATGTGTGTCACTGCATGATCTCTCTAAGGACTTGTGTTTAATTTGTTATTGAGTTTGTAGTACTGTTTGTTGGCTGTACTGGATGGGTATTTGGGGTTCTTGTTAGTCCACATAATTTGGGAGTTTACTTCAAATCTATTTTTTTTTTCAGGGCAGTGTTATTTTTTTTTCATGATTTTTTATTGTATTATTATGAGAGTTTCTCAAGTGTGACCTTTAATAGTGTTCAAAACCCCCGTCAAATGCCAAAGTAAAGACCTGCTGATAGGTAGAGGTATAAAGTCTGTCAGCCATGTGCTTGCTGATTTTCTGTGCCCAGTTGAAGATGTTGGTATCCATTTACATTTGGAATATATAGCAGGTTTATAGTGGTCTGTTTCCAGTACATGAATCTCTTTGATATTACTTTCAGTTCAAGAAGTAAAGTACATACGATGTGTGACATCTACTTAAATAAGACAGAGATTTGGGACTTTTGGTTATGTAGAAGACAGAGGAATAGAGCTTAGTTCTCTGAGTTATAATTAAATTGCCTAAATCACGGGACTAACTTTCCTTTTTCTGTAGTGTGATCCCTCCTCCCCACCTACCAGCTTCTGCAACAAAAGGTACAAGTAGTGTCAGTGACAAGTTATGCAGCTTTCTCTGATATTCTTTCCTGTACTTATACAAGAGAGCAGTCAACATGCTAGTGTGAACAGAGTAACTTTTTACCCCCAGAACTTTACTTGGAGAAGCAACGTTTTATTAATGCTGTTTGGACTGAGCACAGTAGTGTGTAAATAGAGCAGAAGGATGAAGGATTAATATCTTCCTCTCAGAACAAGACATCTGATAGATGTTTGAAGAGTGATGCATAAAAAGTGAGTGGGTAGAGAGTGAGCCAAAGGAATGAAAAACTGTGGAGGAAATGTAGTATGGTGCTGGAAGGTTGTCAAAACCTGAGATTTGCTGTCTGCTGCGAAGTGGGCATGTTGTAACCTGAGTGAAAACAGAGTTGGGTTTTGACCTAAATTTCTAGGTGTGCAGGTTAAGTTTGGACTCAAAAGTTTTTGCTGTCATTGGTTTAAGGGCTTTGTGCAGATGTGGAGTTCAAGTGTGCAGTGTGAAGCTGCATCATTACTAAGCTGAGGATATGTTGTCTTCCTTCATGCTTTTTAGAAAATGACCTGGGGAGACTGCTTGTTTGTACATGTGTGAGATTCCTGCAAGGCTGGCTCAGAGTAAGTGTATATGACCTTGATTTTTAGACTGTATTTCAAGAGTGTGGTAGACTTCTATAGCTTCTTTATGGAAGCTATTTTTTAAAAAATCAAGTACTGTATTTATAAAATTATGGTAATAAATTCCTGGGATGGTTTTAAAATTCCGTCATCTTTAAGACAAGCCTCTTCTGTGTGATAAAACCCTTTTTTATCTTCTTGCCCTTCAGTTTTTTTGTAGCAATAACAGTGTTTATGCAGTAAGTTATTTTTATTCCTTCTTTGTATTTTTAGTACAAGAGCTACAGGTTCTTCGAGCAAAATGTAAATAAGCATTGACATTCAAGCTGTCTTGCTTCAAGAAATGTTAAAAGTTCAATTAAATTTAAGTGTGAACTTGACAAATGAGCAGAAAAGAAAGGTTCTTCAGTGTAAAGGCACCATTTCTGGCTCAGAAAGTGACTAAAGTATTAGTTTGCTAGAGACTGGAAGAGTGTTTTGGGAAATGGGGCTGTATACTTTTCAGGTTTTGCAGTGTTCCCAACATGTTCACTTTTGACTGCTGTAGGAGAGGTGTTCTGGCCTAAGGGATCCTTAGTTTTGGAGATTAGTTTTCCAGAATTTGATTTAAAAAAAAAAAAAAAAAAAGTTTGCGCTCACTGCTTTGTAGTTTGATAAATACTTTGCAGTAACTTAGAACACTTATATATTTGACAGATCCTTGGACTGTTATGATCTTGACTAATCAGTTTTAAAACATCCTGAGCAAGATGCCATGGTTCTGTGACATATTACAAGCTCAGCCCTTGGGTGCCAGGACAGAAGAGTTCTAACTTGTGAAAATGAAGGGAGCATTTCTCACTCTCTAGTCAAAGGCTGTGTTAGGGCTATGCAATAGGTGTACATATGGAGCTGTTTGAGAGAAGTTGATGCTTATCCACAGTGGAACTAGTGATACTGGGAAGTCATATGTAACAACTTCTAGTGAATATGTGGATCCTAAGCTTTTCCTCAAACATGCCCCAAATCTTGCTATTAAGTATGTGTGGAGGAGTGATAGTTTGTTTCCTTTGGGCATAGTGCTGTGGGTGACTTCTTGGTGTTGTGCTTTGCCTGTCTTCCTTGGAAGTCATTATTGCAGGGGGAAGCTTCAATTTGGATAGTGTTATTAAATCCTTGTGCTGTTAACTCAGGCTGTACAGATAAAATGACTACAGTTCTCTTTTCTCAGTCTTTAAGCCTCTTTGTTCTTTCTTTCTTTGCAGGTACTTTTAGGTGAAAAATAACTGGTAGTTAACTGTAAGGTATAGACTGCTATGTCTTTGGGGAGCAGTTTGAGGTACTCAGTCTGTTAGTTTTTTTATGTTGACTTCATCACTTCATGAATAGCTGAAGCATTTATTAGGACAGCTTTTTGGAATAAGGATTGACTTATTGAATCCTTATTTTTTATGAGTCTTGGTTTTCCAGTCAGTCTGTGGTTTTGGTGTGATACATTTAAAATATTATTTCCAGAATTCTCTTCAGTTTTACAAAAATTATATGGAGGTAAGGTGGGGTGTTTATACAGAGTCAGAGGAGGTAAGGAAAAGTACTTCCAAAGGCTCAGCTTACAAAATCTAGTTTGAGATCTTTGCTCTGGTACCAGTCACATCCAAGGTAGTTGTTTGTCCTGGTCAGTTGTGTGTGACCAGTGTCATTATTCACCTCTCTGTCTCACCATTAGTGTCAACAGTCTCTAAGCAGAAAAACATATTTCCATCGTGTGGCCTTCCAGAATAGGTAAATGGATGGTAGTTATGGCTTTGGTCTATAAGGGTTCCTGAAAGACATGTCAGGCTGGTCATCTGGTATGGCAAATTTAATGTACCAGATTGATGTTTGAGTCAGATACCCTCTTAGCCAGCTGTCGTCTTTGTTCCCCAGAGAGACAAAAGACTACTGATGCAGTGAACACATTTAAATATCAGGCCTTGTGTTATGAGTGGTGTACAAGGCTCTGATGTCAGCTTTTGCATAGTAGCATCTTTTGTGTTTTTGAAGTAGTAAATGGAATATGTATCTTGGCGGCGTTTTTAAAGTTTGCTTAAATTCTTGCCATGCTCCCTTTCTTGGGAGTTGGGGTGAGAAGGAGAATAGGAAATACAGCAAAAACAACAAGGCATCCAATATAAATTAATAATAATAATATAAAATACTGCATCCATCCTATAATAACTTGGTCCCTGCTATACAAAAACAATGTGGATTGGCTGGAGAGGGGCCACAGGAGGGCTAGAAAGGTTATCAGAGGACTGGAAAGCCTGTCACATGAGAGAGCTGGATTTGTTCAGCCTTGAGAAAGGAACACTTAGAGTAGACCTCATCTCCATGTTCCAGAATTTAAAAGGTGGCTCCAGAGAATATGGAGACCCCTTTTTTACAAGGAATCATGTGGAGTGATGAGGGATAGTGGGTACAAGTTACCCCAGGGGAGATTCTGGTAGGACACAAGAGGAAAATTTTTCACAACTAGGACAATGAACCACTGGAATAATCCTCTTGAGGAAATGGTGGATTCCCCAGTGTTGCAACTCACATTTTTAGATTTGCCTGAACAGGGTGCTGGGTCATCTTGTCTAGACTGTGCTTTTGCTGGGAAAGGTTGGACCAGATGCTCCTTGAGGTCTCTTCCATCCTGGTTTTGTGTGGTAGAATTTGATCTGGTTATTGCTTTTGTGATGATACACCTGCTTGCATTTGTGAAGTAGCATTTAATTAAGTGGTGTTGTGTGTGGCTGTTTGTGTGAATGCAGCTATATAACTTCTTTCACTTGGTCTGAGTAAGTGTCCATGTATGTGTATGCACCTGAGAATTAATAACAAAGATGATACATAGGAAGCATCTCTTCAGTGTACTGGATTTGAGATGTAGAGGGAGAAATTCCTTAAGAGAATATTTAGTTGTACGAGAAGACAACGTAAGATAATAATAAAATTATGCTGTACTACATAAGAACAGTCCCAGAATGATTTTAATCCTGGGTTTCTTGAGCCATCATTAAAATGATCTCTCTTTCCCGGTGGGGAAAAGGTTCTTTTCGTTTCTTTGTTTTAATGATAGTATTCAGTGTCCATGAGAATGTTGTGAATTTAGCAACTTCATTTTGCCAAAATTGCTAATTCACTTAAGCTGACGTGTTTGTGTTATATACCTGTGTTGAGTCATGATCAGGACAAGGTGATGCTGGCATTCACAAGTTAGTTGATACCAGTAAAATCTGTTGGGGTTTTTTTTTTTGTTTTTTTTTTTTTTTTTTCCAAGCTTTTTTTAAGTTTTATATTTTTACTTAAAACAAAATTTCTGTTTACTTTCA
>VYZS01041290.1:541-10593 GCA_013400695.1 Neodrepanis coruscans | reverse complement strand
GTGGCCACACAGCCCGCCCCAGTGCAGCCCCCGCCGCTCCACAGGGCTGCCCAGCTGCCGCTGCCACTCTCACCTCCACCCCTGCTCGGGGCCCAGGGCTTTCCCTTGGCCACCCGGCACCGCGCGCGAGAGGAGACACGCGGCCCGGGAGCGGCCGCTGCTCTCGCCGGGGCTGAAGGGCACGGAGGAACCGGCGGCGGGCGCTGGGCGGCCCCCGGTCCGAGCGGGCGGGGGGGGGAAAGGGTCGTTCCCCCCCCTCCCCCTCGCCCAGCCGGCGGCCTGCATGGCAGCATCAGAGATCGTTTTTACTTTCGGTATTAACCCTACGACACAGATAAATACATCCTTCTTGAAAGTAAATGAAAAGAGGATTATACAAGGGCTGAGGAATACTTTTATGATAGGGTAACTTTAGGCAACTTTCTTATTCCTGCTGGGAACATGTTAGAACCTGTTTCAATCTAGGTAGAAATCAGAACAGGGGAGTTGAACTTTGTGACACATATGAGTGTTAGGGCATAGTGATGCGTGCTTTATGTTTTTACTCTCATCTGTGACATCTGAAATGTTTGAGATGCCAAAGTTTACAGCTTTATTCTTGCTTTCCCTTCCCCTCCATTACAACTACAGAATTTATGGCAATTGCTCCTTTTTGTTGATGTATTGTAATGTTGATGTATTGTAGTGTTGATGTATTTTGTAATGTATTGCTATTCCTAGTTCTCCTTATTTTTGGTGTTTATAATTTTTTACCAGAAAAAAAGCAGTTTTCTCCTGACGGTATGTCTAAATCGAATAATTATATTATTGGAGATGGAAAATGAGAAATGTGGAATGTGTGTGAAGAAAAAAAAAAAAGGAAGAACAACACATGTTATTTTTGATAATTGACAAATTCTCACTGAAACAGTTGGATCTTAGTTTTGCACCTAGTTATTGTAGATGAAAGTTTTCATTCTGGTCTTTTTAAATTTCATTCCATGTTTTGCTGATTAGTCTTCTTAAAAAAAATAAAGCTCAGTTGTTGCTGTTTGTGCTCATGTTCCTAATGGTCACGACTACAAAATAGCTGTGCTAGTTCTGCTGACTTTATTATTGATAGATGAAACTGAGAGATAGTTCAAATTTTGTTTCAACTTTAAAGCTTCATGAAAATGTCTCTTTTTTTTCTCTTCTCTAGAGAGAAGTCCCAGATTATAAATCCAAATACTTCATTATATCTTGTCTTTTTGGGTTAGTTAGCTGCTCTTTGAGAGTACAGGTAGGGCTTGATACAATGCAGTAAAGTTGAACAGTTTATTTTGTGTGTACTGCCTCTGTTTTATTTCAATTTCACACCAACTGCAGCAAATAATTTTGGGTGCTGTATCAGTTATTCATATATGGAGTACATATATATATTCAGTGTTGAAAACAAAAACTTGGGAGCTTCAGAGAAAGCTGAAATGCTGGGTGGCAAAATTGGAGGTTCCTGGGAGTAGTTGTTCCCTGATATAAAACCGTCTCGTGGGTGTTTTGGGGAGTTGCTGTTTTGTTTTTTTTTCCGTTTAGTTGTTGTTGTTTGTTTGTTTGTTGTTGTTGTTTTATTTTTATTTGTTTTTGTGTTGGAGGGTGGAGTGGGGGAGGTGTTTTAGTTGGGTTCTTTTGGTTGTGTGTTTGTTTATTCCCTGCCCCCTGCTTTGATAGCCCAGGTTTGTGGGAGGGCTGCATGGTTTGAATTTGATCCTTTCACCCAAGTTTAGAATGTATTTCCACTGCTGCCACTTGTGCCGCTAACTTTGTGGGATCAAAGGAAAAGGAAAGCTGCTTAATATTGGTCTGTGTTGAGGTGAATATGCTTTAGATGATTTTTGAAAGATTGCAAGTAGTGATAAAGGAAGACCTTTGCAGTGCTGCTTCTGAAATGGGGGAAGGATGACATCAGCTGTGCCAGCTGTTTACTTTGACTGGCTTTATCCTTGAAGTCCTCTGGGTACTTGGGAAAATTGCCTGTATGAACTTGCCTGCTAGATTTCTGTTCTCTGGTCTGATGAGGTATATATTTAAAATAAAAAATTATGTCCAGCAATGGTGTCTCATTTCAAAAGGAATTATGTATTTTTGCAATAAATACAGTAGTAAAACTAATTCTTGGTGTGATATAATGTATTCCAGAATAGCTGAGATTTAAAGGACCTCTGGACGACATCTAGTCCACCTCCTGCTTGAAGCAGAACCAGCAGGTTGCTCAGGACCACATCCAGCCTAGTTTTGAATACCTCAAACACCACAAAAATCCCTGCTGAGGCAGCCTATTTCCAGCGTTGTAAGAAACCTTGGCTTTTTCCTTTGTGGTTTTTTTGTTTGTTTGTTGCTTTTCCTCTTCTCTTTATGAGTCTAAATGAAATTTCCTGTAACTCACTTTCTGCCTATTGCATCTTGTCCTTTCACTGGACACCAGTGAGAAGAGTCTGTTGTGTTCTCTTTTCAAAGCTAAAACAATCCTTAGGAATTTCTGAGCGTCTTCAGATGTTGGTATTTTGGGCTCATTTGGTGAAATGAGAAGTATACGAAATGAGGTGTTAAAAGTTGATTGTCTATTTCAAATGACCCAGCATAGAGAAATTACAGATCTGCAAGTCAAATCAGTTGCACGAATAAGCTTGAGAACCTTAATATGGAGATGCGCTATGATTCTTGCAAGTTAAAAAGAAAAATAGTTTTTACCTCTTCTACAATAACTGGGTGAATAACCCTTCATAAAAGGAGGTTAGAAATAAGAATGAGATGCAGAGAAGTACTCAGTTAAAGCTGTGTCTTAGATCACAATGGTTGTGGACCTAGTTTGATCTAACTAGCTTGAATTTCAGTAACATTTTCTGTTGAGCTAGAAGGGATAGTTACTGCAGATGATAATTAGGTATTCATAAAAGTAAATATTTTGCAAGATGTGTATAATCCTGGCTGTGAGGAGTGTCCTGCTGAGGTGGTGTCAGAGTGGATGATATTGCTGGTTTTTCCAGGATTGTTCTCTACAGTTGCTGACTGAAAAGTGACCTTAGCATAGAAAAAGGCAAAGCATGCTGATTACAGTTGCTGATGGTACAAAATTTAAAGGCATGTGTAACACTTGAGAGGCCATTACTGAAGAACTGTGCAACCTTGAGGATTGGCATTACTGAACAAAACAGCACGAAGTGCAGCTTGTCATGAGTATGAATTATTACAAAGAACCTTTGCAATAGACTGGGAGCTCATTAGTTGGAAATGCAGAGAATTATGAAGAGGTGATTTAGTTTAGTTGGTCACAGCTAAGTTTGAGCCATGGGGCCAAATTGAACAAATAGGATATGAGAACGTATTGCACTATTTTTATTCCGCAGAAGTTGGCAACAATGTTGTTAGGTACTGAGAGAAGTTAATTTTAAATGCAGTATATTTTTCTGGCTGATTAAGGTCAAAAGTAATGAATCCAATGTGGTACAAGTACAGAGAGCTTACTCAGATTATTGGATGAATGGTTGCTTTGCTTATGGTGAAAAGGACTTTGTTCTGCCTGGCCGAACATGCTAGAGATTGAGACAGGATGGTTGCAGTTTGTGTTCAGAAGTGTGAAGAACTATTTGAAATAAAAAAGCAAACTAATTCAAGCGTCTGTGGAAATTGAAAGTTCTGGAATCATTCTGTGTGAATGTTCCAGAATTTCTTTTTGATTTGCCACATTATCTATTCTGTGTCCCACTTTGAAGGAGATGTTTTAGTGATAGAGATCTAGCTCCTTATCAAGGTGATTAGCATTACCCTCTTGCAGCAGATGTCAGTGTTCTGTTCTATGTTTTCTATTTGGTGTGCTCAATTAAATGAAGACTCTTTATCAGTTGCCTTTATTTTAATATTAGTAGGAAGAAGCTATATACTTAGAGAGGATATATACTTGAAAGGAGTACAGTTGGCGAAATTGTAGTGACAGTATCTATGGATGACATTTTCTCTACAGTCATGTAGAGAGACTATTTATAAAGCTATTTGCTTATTTTTGCTCTGCTGGAAGTATTTACAAAAACAAACAGAAATAAATTTGGGGAGAATCCTTTCCAGATGTGGTCTTGGAAAAAGAATGAGAATTGGCTGCTCATGTACCTTCGAATTCAAGTAATCCGTTATGTATCTGAAGGCCTGATCTCTCCGTTTTTGACATAGAGCAGGTAATTAAAGAGAGACCAACTGGTAGTTTTGCAGAAACAGAGGTTGCCAGTACTTTAAGGCTCTCATTTCAAACACCTTGTCTCCTGAGAAAAAAACCTGAGACCTTCTTACAGAGCCAGAGTGTGTTGTTTTGTTTGCTTGTTTTAAACAACTACTACCTTCTGTTGCTGAGAAAAAATTTCAGGAATGGCACCTGTTAAGTTTTAGAACAACTAAATGAATTTCCCAAAGTTCTGAAGTGGGAAGAAAAAGTTTATTTTGTTTTTTAGATAATTAGTAATTATTTAGAGGAACTTGGGAAAGAAAATATTATTAATAATTATTTTAATCCTATTAATTCTAGTATTATTGAACAATTAACATTTCCAAACAGCTGTAAAATTTTGATCATAAAAAAATCAAACAGGAGCAGTTCTCTGCTTCTTGGGTCTTCTAGGAATAGTTACCTTCCTTGCTTTTCTGGAATTATTAATGTTCTCTTAGAATTGTTTTATAAATCTGTCAGCCTAATAGAATCCCAAGAGCTTTACACTGTAAAATGAAGCTGTGAGGTTTCTGCAAGTCTCTGAAGATTGTGGTGTCATGAAATAATGGGATTCAATACAGGATTGTAATAGATGGTTGAGGGGAAAAGGGAAAACAAGGGGTGAATACATACAGCAACGGAACTCAAAGAGCTTCTGGCAGGTAGCCTTTCAATTTTTCTCCATATGAACAACTGCAATACTCTGCAACTTTGAGTTGTGATGGCTTTTTAGTCTCTAGAGGTGAAACAGGAATTTTTTAGGCAACTGTGACTGGGATTGGTTTGTGACTTTACCCAGATGCCTTTGTAATGATATAATGCTTGGATTCCTGTGGCTAATGAATGGAACTAGAAGGCTTGTGTGGATGGCTTAGGCATGCACAGCTCTCAGCAGCACATCATCTCAGATTCCAACACAGTACGTATGAAAGCATAGACTGATAATTGGTTTTCCACAAGGGAAAATACCTGATGCAGGTGGTAAGGTTATTTTTATTCATGAGGAATTCTCAGAGAAGACTGGTTAGAATATTGACAGCACAGCATTCTGTGAGGTATGAGAACCAATACAGCGCAATTTAGTTTGTAGTTTTGTGGTCTCAGAACGGAAGTGTTGGTGGGGGTTACAGTGTAGCTGAAGGACTCCTTGCTGGAAACCATGGAGTGCCTTGGTCTGGTTTCCAAGTGGGAGATATGTTAGCATATTATGTATGTAATATTTAATAGTGTGTAGTAACATGTAATTCTCATTACATTGAAATGAAAGGCAAAACAAGCTTCTTTTGGTGGAAGGGATTTGGATCTTTTTCTCTGTTCTTTTTAATGGCAAAAGAGTGATAAAAGCCCACGTCCTTCTATATTCACGTCCTTCTGGTTGTTTCTGAAACTGACTTTTTATAGGAGTATGGATCAATAAGATGTAAAGCTGGGGGAACTTCTTGGGGCTGGTGAAGTCTTGCAGTACATTTAGTGGTTTTTCTTTGGACTGATCTCACTGGTAATCTGTTCCTGGTGTGATTATCTGAAAGACATGTCTCATAGATTACTTTTAAGTACTAGAAGTAGTAGTGTACTTCCAGTTTATGCCACAGGATGATAAAATTATGTGTGACAAACCCAATGCTCTAAGAACTGAGTTTATCTCTGGGCTCAGTCAGTTACAGCTGCCTGGTCTTCAAAATACTGAATTCAGCTGTGAAATTCAGGTATCTCCAGACATACTAAAATATGTTCTGTATCTTCCTCTCATGCACCATAGCTGCATGGGTTAATTACATTACCTTTGGCATGTGAGAGTGGAAATAGGCAGAAGTATAGGTGGGAGATGCTTCATAAGCCAGATTTAATTGTTAAAGAAAATGTTGGCTCAGTGCTTGTCAGTGGTAACCTAGAAACTGTCATTCCTCTCTTTGTGCTTCTACAAAGTTTGGCCAAGTATCAACTGTAGGTTTATGCTTATTTAGGCCTTACTAAATTCTTCTCTTATGAGCCTTTTTGTATATCAGTGATGTATTTTCACTTAGCACCATCCCTTTAAAAGCAAGAACAAGTTTTTGAAGTATTTGTTTTATTTCTTAAGGAAAAGATTCTAAATAATCCTCTATTTTTCTTCATTACATGACTATTCCTTCTATCTGTGACTTTTCCAGTTTAATCATAGAATAGTTTGGATTGAAAGGGACATTTAAAGGTCATCTAGTCCAACCCCCTATACTAGTAATTTTTGTATTCTTTTGTTAGCTAAGAAGGCTCCTTGCTGCTAGATTAGGAAGGTATACTGTGGAATTCATCGTCTGTGCACTGAAGGTCAGAAGTCTCTAAGAGCAGAGAAATCCCAAATATGGCAGAGTGGTTCACCTAGGTCTCATATTTGCATGTTTAGGTGAGTGCTCGTAGCTTTTATGTGACTGTTGAAATTGAGAAAGCTGAGAACATAATGTTTTTTGTAAGTGACTGAGTTTACACAACTAAGATGAGAAGAAAAATATAAATAAATCCTGCTGGAGGAAACCTTGGGGTCACGGATGAGGAGGAAGCATGGCAATTGGTGCAAGTGATCCTTCACAGAAGAAAATTGAAAAAGATTTTTGTTTGGCACATCAAACAGAAGGAAATAGTGGTCTGTGCACTGAAGAGGGTGAACAAAATCTCTAAGAGAATGAAATATGTGGAAAATACAAAAGAGAAGGACCCTGGGATCTGGGAAGGAACAAATTTCAAGAGAAAGGGTTAGACAAAAGGTTTACTTTTATTGTAGTGGTATTTGATCTATTTGCTTTTAATAGAAACCAAGTCTTTGTAAGAATCTTTCATTCTGGGTGCTCTTTATTGGCAAAGAGGAAGAAATAGCAGTAGCATCTTCCTTTGGCAACTTCTGTTGCCAGGTAGAATAAAACCCTGACACAGGGACAGTGTTAGATTTGTCCTTTATATACAGACAAGCATAAACCTTGCAGTGTGTACATACAAGAGATGTAGGAAGAGTGTGTTAATAATGGAGATAGAAAAAAATGTAGCTAGAAAAATAGGAATGTGTGGAATTTGAACTGTTTGTTGCCTTTAAAGTATCACATTTTGTTTTAGTGTTACAAATACTGAGTAACTTTTCTCTTACTTTTAACAGACTCTGAAGGCAGATCCAGAAGAACTGTTTACAAAGCTGGAGAAAATTGGTAAGGGCTCTTTTGGTGAAGTTTTTAAAGGAATTGACAATCGGACTCAGAAAGTTGTTGCTATAAAAATTATTGACCTAGAAGAAGCAGAAGATGAAATAGAAGACATCCAACAAGAAATCACAGTGCTGAGTCAGTGTGACAGTCCATATGTAACTAAATATTATGGATCCTATTTAAAGGTAAGATACAGCTGAGGGTGATTTGATTTTGTACATAATTCTTTTTCAGGTTGTCCAATTGTGCCTGTTTTTGTTGGTAAGGTTTCAATCAGACTTCAGTTGAATAAAAATATGTTTTTGTCTTTTCAGTTCTAGAGAAAGAATGAGTTACTATATTTTGTGAAGTATGACAGAACTTAATAGGAAAAATTGCATGTGTCCTTTGATATTTCTGTGCAAAAAAACTTTAAATAACATTAGTTATTAGGAGAATGTAACTCTAACAGTTATTTAAATTCAGAAAATTTAATCTAATTTGAATGTCGAAATATTAAAAGCAATGTAGTATCAGCTATTCTGTGAAGCTTGAAATTTTTTATCAAGTTTTGATCATTAGGGATCAACCCTAAGCTGTTAGGTTGTTTTTCCAAGGAGACTAAACCTAGCCTTGAGCTGATTTAAAAATTACAATCTAAAAGTTAATTTATTTGCACATTAGCTGTAAGTGAAATGATAGGAAGGGGTTTCCATTAACTGCCTTCTAAATCTGTTTCCCTTCCCTCTCCTTGTCATATTATTAATGTCAAGGTTCAGTTCTAAGTGTGCCAGGTAGTTTTTTGTTTGCTTTTTTGTTTTGGTTTTCTGTTTCTGTTTTTTAATTGGATGAATATAGTGATTTATTAGGTATAGAAGGTAGTGAAAATACCTGAAAATTTTTGGTATTACTTTGTTTCTTTGTGCAGACTTTGTTCCCATCTGGATAGCTCTTTCTTTTATGACTGTGATGGCAATCTAGATAAGAGATTATTGTCTTGGCCAGATTTGAAGTTAGAAATAGGCAGAAAATACTTTAATTTTCAGTCTGCTTTGCTTTTGTGGAAGCCTTCTATTTATCAGCAAAACCATGAAGGTTCTGAAAGGGGGGCCCTGTTGTACCTCTGTATTTCTAAGATATTTCTGCCAGTTAGTTTCCAAAGAAAAGAGGACTTTTTCTCAATCCAGGAGATGCATTACTCAAGAGAGAGACATTTTTTTCCTTTCTTACTTGTGATCTGAACCTGTTTATTTGGATATCTGATCAGGGAAGGGCTTTGTGAATTGTTTTTAAACCTGTTAACCCATAACCAAAATTTGGCTTAGAAGTTATGTGTAGTTTAGATCTCAGAAACTTTGAAGGCATTTAACTGAACAAAGTAAACTGAATAATTTTTTCTCATGGCTTCTATTGGATTATTTTGGAATTTCTCAGTTAAGGATTGATGGTTAACTGAGGTATGGCAAAAAGGCAGAAGAGATGTTTTTCCTCCTCGACTGTCTCTGCTTCAAACCTGTTCACTTTAGAGGAGGAACAGTAAGATCACAGAATGGTTAGAATGGTTGGAAGGCACCACTGGTGGGGTCACCTTGTTGCCCACCAAAATTGGGTTTGTTACCTGGCATGTGACAAGTCAATAATTACACACTTGAGAGAGACACGAATTATTTATTCCAGAGTTGTGCAAGCCTGGGTGCTGGGTGGTATTTCACAAATCAAGCACACCAACTATCAGTCTTTTACTATCCATACATTTTAGCAAACAAAGGAACTAGTGTTCATTGGCTACAAGTTATATAGTTCTCTTATTAATTAGTATACTACCTTCTGTTGGTTAAAGATTTACTTCTTATGCTGATTAGTCCACATGCTGAGTCTGTCTCTCCTTTTGGGTCAGTGGTGACAATCTCCTCCTGCCAGAATTACCATTTACCATGTCGGAGCTGATTTCAGCAGAGTTGCTGAGTTGGGTTTATTGGTTTCTTCCTTATCTTGGAAGTTGTGCCAGATGTCTTTGTGGCCCATAAATTCTACATTCTTTGTGTCCATTATCAGTGGATGTATACCTGTCCTTCTTCCCAAGATTTGTTAACTTCTCCCTAGGGAACACGAAGAATGTCAAGCTGTACACTTTAACAAGGCAATTCTACCAAGTANGTTATTAGGTGGTGCTGAAGTGGTAGAACCTTTGCAAAGGAAACATTTTGCAAATAGTTCTATTTGCTTTCTAAAATAAGAATCAGGGCTTGACACACACATAGACACTTAAAAAGGACCGTATTAATATTTTAGTGAATTGGCTAATATTCTTGGCTAGAAATATATATTTATTTGCTGTGGTCTCTGATGTATTTGAAAGCCAGGATTGTCATATGTAGTTCTAAGAGTCTGACCTCTTTTAACTCTGTTTCTGACAATGTGATAATCCATCACTGAAAATTTTTAACACATTAATCTTGCATGTTTTGAGGGATTAGGAAACATTATTTCTTCTGTGACTGGACAGTTTAGCACTAATTAAAAGAAAGATATTAATGTTTTCTCACAGAATAAACTTCCTTGAATTAAGCAAGTGGAAAACAATAGGTTCTTAGGTTATATTGCCAGCCACTTCACCAACTATTATTCTCTAAAGCCGGTGTCCAGCCTGATGTGGAATTGTTTTTGCTTTGCAGACATCCTCGTTGACGGCC
>VYZS01041276.1:2070-14599 GCA_013400695.1 Neodrepanis coruscans | reverse complement strand
GAAGAAAATTAATTTTATCCCAGATGAAACCAACAGATTTACCTACCATCGATTCTTCTCCTTCTGACTCCAGAGCATCATAGTTGTTTTGTAGGGGCATAATAGTAGCACAGGGGAGACTATTTCTCCTGTTTCAAGCAGAGACAAGCTCATTCTCCCTTGTCTTGTGAATTAGCCAAACTTATCTGCTTGGTGCTGGATATTAACTTACCTTCAGTTTCCAAGGACTTAAGGCATGACTGTTGCCCTACCTGTGTGAGAGCGTAATACCAGGCGTCAACCTCCTGCTCAGATTCCCAGATGGTACACTGTCTGAGGAGCTCCTTATGCAATGTAGCAACCTCTAAAAAAGTTCTTCTGTCTGGGCAAATTGCACCCATGACACTCACCTCTGCTTTCAGGCTCCAGGAAACTTCCAGAGCTTGCAGTTCCCTGCAGTTGAGGGTTTTAGAGAGGATTCAGGAGGTCCACTTGGATGTAGGCATTTACCAAGTAAGGCTATGGCCTCTGTCTAGTTTCAGCCTTTGCCCAGTGATTCCAATTGATAGACAAAATTTTTGCTGCCATAAAAGGCTCCTGCTTGTTAACCCTTCAATAGGATGGACTGGCCCTTCCTCTGTGTCCTTCCTTATGAACTGCTCCACAAACTGCCACTCTATATTTTCTTCTTCAGAACCAGTTTTAAAAAAATTCAGAAAAGGCTTCTTAACTTTGAGTATGTACCCCAGTCCCTTTGGCTTGAAATTTATGCAGAAATTTAAATGTGAAAGTATGAACTGCAGTACTATTGAATAGGAATATTCCTTGAATAGGAATGATTCCTGAAACAGAGATCTCATACTGCAACAAAATTGTTGAAGTCAGGAAGTGTCCTGTTTAGAAGCAGAAGGAGCTGGTTGAGTGAAACTATGAAGAATCTAAATTCAGTTTTGCCTTTTCACAACTCTGGAATCCAGGACAAGGTAATAAAAATGTTTACTCTTCCAATTACACAAGATTTCTTGTTTCCTTGATCTTCATTAAAGAACACCCTAGTGTATGTAGAGCACTCAATTAATGTTAAAGCATTTACATAATAGAGTTTCACAAAGAGCAGGATCTGCTTCTCCTGAAGCAGACGTTATAGGCAGGACATGTTCTTAGAAAACTGAAGTAAAGCAAAATTCTAAAAGGGAATAAAATAAAATTTTGGTGATTATTAATTTTAACACTAGACAAGGTTGGAAATAAGGAACTTTGACTTTTTCACATTTATTGATTATTTTATTATTTACAGATATAGGGCTGAATTATTTTCTTCACCTGAAAAGCATTGGAAGAGTCTTTGATTTTGTGTTATGTATCTCTTGTTATTAATCAAAGAGCTTTTTTAATGTAACTATAAATTTCATTACATCTTAGTGCCTCTGATTGGTAGCATCTGCGCATTGGCTCATAATTTTTCAAGAATCAACTATCATATAATCAACAGTACATCTGTCAGCTGCTAAACAAGTACAACATTTAATAAATATTAAAAAAACTTCCAAAAGTAGATAAAAATGGATTGTGACTAAAGAAAAACTGAGAGCAAAAAAAAAATACAGTTACCTGGCAGCAACCACATAATCTAACCCACCTGGAGTCCTGGGAAGAACAGAACCAATCTGTAAAGCCCAGACAGCTGGTGAAATCTGGCGGTTCCCAGTTTTTTGACTGCTTCTTTTAAGAAGAACGGACTATTTTTCTTTGTAGAAAAAAAACCCTATTCAAATTCAAAAACTCTTTATCATACTGTGGGGGAGATTACAGTAAAGAAATTAACAACTATTATGCTTAGTGAAGTGCTTAAAGTCAAGATCCTGAAACCTAGCAGAGGTTTAGGACCACATATGTAGCCATCCAGACCCAAATCATGCTCCTGGCCACCATTACTATGACAGACTAAAATAAAATCCCATCTAAAAACTTTCTGTCTTAATTCTCTTCTGAATTTTGTGGTTTTGGTCTACCATTTTCTGAATTTTAGCTTTAAATGATTGTGCCAAATCTTTACTGCTGTCCTTCTTCCTCTTTTCTGTTTAATAAATAACCTTAACATTTTACTTACTCTACGTACAATTCCTCTAATGCAAGAAATATATTTGGGTTTTTCTTCTTTAAATCATAGTAAATGGCAAAGACTCAGTTATAATTTTACATAAACTTATTTAAAGAATAAACTATCATATTTTATTTAAACAAAGAATCCATTTTAAGAAATGACCATGGCAACTGGGAAAAAATCAACAAGAATGGGTAAAAAGTCTTGTACATGCTGTTTATTTACAGCATTTTTTTTTTTTTTGTTATTTAATCTATTTATAAAAAAACAAACTGCTGCTTATTTTAGGAAATAATAATTTTTCTGTTATGGAAATTAATGTTTCTTCTGAGGAATTGAAGCTCATATGAATCCAGGCTCTTTTTAGTCTTTCTGAAGTCTTTCCCTATTCCTTTTGGTTAGTGCTTGAGCAACCCCTCTGGACCCTGAAAATGTTGGAGTCAAGCTGGCTGGCTTAGCACTGACATGATCTAGAAACAGGTCTGCTGTCTGCTTACACAAGTGAATGGTGCTGGCAGCTCGCTGTAAAGGGCAAGCAACAAACAACAATAACAGGAAAGTCAGGAGCTTCGTACACTGCTCCAGCTAGACCTGAAAGCAATCTCTTCAAGTTCTTAATGCATTCAACTGTATTTTTCTGGTTCTTAAGGAGGTACAAAAGAATTTGCTGGATCAGGTCCTTAAAGACTCAACATGTGTTCCCTATCTCCTGCCATATAGTCTGAAAATAATACAATTAAAAAAAAAATCACTTAAAAAATATCATTTAAAAAGTAATATAAGTTTCTGTGCTAACCATTCTGGAACTAAAACTGACAATCATCCTCGATTCCCTTGCTGGGTTTTCTAGTCCCTTAAGCTTCAATTTAGTAGCATTTTGGCTGATCAGTTGGATACAAACCTCTTTATTTTCTCGTTAAATTCCCATTCCAATAAATAAGGCTTTTGGGCTTAAGTCTACAGAACTCTCTTTTGAAAGTCTGGGCCAGGGAGTCAAGGATTTAAAAAAAGAAAAAACCCACACCTCAAACCATATTTTCTACTTTGTGGATGTTTTCAATGTTGTGACCTCAAAAGAATATATTAAGGTTAGAACAAAAGAGATGGGAGCAGATGTTGCAATTTCCCTAAAAGAGCTTTCTTGGAAGACAAAACAACTTTTTTAAAGCTTTAAGCACCACAGACTTAACTAATAGTTTTCATTTAAAATCTTAGTGAGAAGCTCTAGCCCCTATCTAATTTCACATTCTGTAAAAATTTTAACTTTCATTATATTAATTCATATAATGCAGCCTAATCAATAAATGCTAAATCAGTTTTAGTTATTCTGTATGTTAAGATATATTTCTTAATTTCAGTCTCCAGGCTGTTGCCCCGTGTTTGCATGTTTGCATTTTATCTTTCCACTTCGAGGCAGATTCAGGAGTTGTTATCCTAGACTCACAGTAATTGCAAGAAAATCCAGTTCCATCTGTTTCTCCCAACATATGGAAATTGAAAGAGAGTATCAACATTAAACAGCACTTGCTCAGTATCAAGTACATGCCAGCTATTGCGTTTGTTATAGAAACTTGTGGCTGAGCAGGCTGAGAAAAGCCAGTTGGCTGCCTGTCTGGTAAGAAATATGGCTGCTGATCTTGTTCATGCCAGTCTGTCAGTTGGCAGATTTTGGCTTAATACAGCTATTTCCATCACTTACAGATGATATGCTGGTGAATGAGGTCCTGTCACCCTGTTGCTTCATCAAAAGAAAGATAAGGTTTTGTTGGAAAAATCAACATTAAATCTGGAGAAGTATAAAGAATATGCAGAACTTAAATACACTGGGAGAGGAAGAAGATTGCTGCTTTATCCACTGTTCAATAACAATCTTTAAATACTTTTCATTCCTAATCAAGTCATCACATACCTTTGAGAAGTTACAATAGTTGCACGATACTACCACTATCCAGTTTTGCAACAGATTAGAAAAATGGAAACTGTATTTAAAACACACATGGAAAGAAAGAAGTCAGTTGTCTCCCAAGTGCCTCAGAATCCAAACCTTCATCATTATGGAACAATTCAAAACAAAAATCCTCCAGAAATCCTCCAATATGTTCAGGTGGCAATCAGCCCATTTAGATGCCACCTGCTGTGTGACTCCCCATTAGACAGCTTTGAAGTTGGCTGTGTGTTGCTGTGCAGAAATGTCAGAAATTATTAGGAGTTTTTTCTTGCTTTTTAAGTCCAAGGAATTTGGAATAGGAAAAATGTGCTCAGGAAAAATTGTACAACACTGAAGGATGTGGACTGACAATCTCATGGAACCGAGTGAGGATGGCTTAAGCAGTTGTCTCTATGTAAATGGTCTCTACAATCTCTCTGACAAGAGGCTGATCATGCATGCACATACTTCTAATCTATTTTAAACACGCGTAAAATGAGTTTACTTAGACTAGCATGAGGAATATGGATATCCCTCAAGCACTTACTCAGTTTCCTTTGAGTCCATGTTTCTTCCCTGTCTTTGTATCAGTACTGTGAAGTTCTTTCCTACCCTTGACATCTAGAAGACTGGATGGTGAATGTGCTGATGAAGTGAAGTTTACAGCTTACTTATGCACCAGTATGTTTCTAAGACACTTAATGAAGTGGTTCAGGAAAAGTCATGATAATAATGTGAGAAAGAGGAAAGTGTCTGTCTTAGACACCTTTTCTTTCTCCTCCTTTAAATTTGCATATCATCTCAATCAGTTAAGCAACAGAACTGTTAAATTTGTCTAACCTGGACCTCCGAGAGAGCAGACCAGAGCAGGGCTGCATGTTGCAGCAGACAGGTGAGTGACTTGGAAGCAGTGTCGCAGCAGAATGCCTGTGTTGGTGGAACTTCTCCACACCTTTGCATTGCAGTGCCAGTCATGCATTCAGCAAACCTATAGGCAGTGTGCTCCTAATCTATTTCCAGTTTCCTCCCCTGCTTTCCTTACCTGCTTTTTTAATTGTGAGAAAAAGCCTGCAGCTTTAAGAACACTTGACTGCAGTACAATTTTCATAGCTCAGGTTGCATGCTAAGTAAGTGTTTTATATACCCTGTTTGTGAAAGACTAGACAAGCTCTTCATAGGAAGGTAAATAATACTTAAAGCCCAGATTATAATCATCTTCCATCTCTGTTCTGTGATTTAATACAATACTGATTATCAAGTGTTTTATTTTTACTAATTCATGTGGTGTATGGCTGACGGCAGTGTGTATTCATCACTAGGAACTCAGGAATTAGGCAATTCCATATCACAGCCTTTAAGATGTTACTGCTTTCTCAAAGAGGAAAAAAAAGTTGGAAGACTTTAAATTCAGGGAAAATTTGGTATCACATTATCTGGTTCCATCTCCTCCCAAGTTCTCACCCTGTTTTCCTTCTAAAATATTAAAGCATCTTTTTCGCAGAAATCAATCACCTCTTTGATTATTTTAGTTTCCAGGTTTTACCACTGTACAAGCTGCAAAGCTCCAAGCTTCTTCACCAACTCCCTACAAGCATTAGTCACTCTCCAATGAAAGGAAAAAAAAAAGGCACATTCCTGGCCTTGGTGGGCTAAAGATGATAAATATAAACAAAAAAAAATTAAAAAACTGTGGGAGAAAAAAAGGAATGTGCTCCAGGAGAGAAATGACATGATGGTAGTGAATTCCGAGCCTTACACTTGGCCTGAGCTATTTTTCTTTTTTCTTCTCATATTCAAAAGGGACAAATTATTTCCTTACCTTCCTACACTCCACACAAAAGTCAGTCCTCCTTCTTGCCTCTCACAAGTGTCAAACTTCACATTTGTACACCCACTCTCTTGCCCTTTCCTCCCAGGGCTTCCTGTTCCTTCCTTATTTTCCATATGAGCAAAGCAGTTAAAAAAGGTGTTGATAGACAAATAGAAGATATGGGCCTTTGTAAGAAGCTGAAACAAGTAGCTTTGCTCTCATTTCTGCTTGTTGTGTCTCATGTTTCACTCCAGATTCTCCATTAGCCTCAGCAAAGCAGCACCAGTTCATACCAGCACCTGTCCCATTCCATGTCTGCCACCACAGTGTGTGCCAGCTAGCAGCACGTGCAAGAGGAACCAGCAACATGCATGGCATCTGGGACAAATAACACAGGAGGCTCTATGAGCTATACATTTCCCATTCCCTGGCCAGATGAGAGTGCTTCTACTCTGCAATATCCTTGATACAGTCAAATATCTGTGTTGGACACACAGAGAATTCATAAAATGTTTTGGATGTATTGCTTCCCTTTATAAAAGCAACATGTGCTATAGCTAGGAAAAGCTGTAAGAGCACAAGAATAAGAGACCGAAAAGCAGAAACAAGAATGCTGACAACTTCTGGTTAGTTTCAAAATATTTAACTTTTTGTTGTGTTGCTTTTTTGATTTAGCCTACGTGACCTAGCAGCTGTTTCACTTGGCTCAGGGCATTTATGACTTTATTTTTGACAAATCTTTAACATTTTCATTTGATTTTTCTCAACTCAGCTTTATGCCTCAGAATTTGTTTTAAATTTTACGGTCTTTTTTTCCCTTTCTTACCCTTCTTACAGCTGTAGAGTCTGGAATCCAACAACTGTGATGTTCCTCTCCTTGACCAACAGCCTGCTTTATAAAGTAAAGCCAAAGAAAGTAATGTTTCAGGGAGAGAAAGAGGAAAGAAACAAAGAAAAGGAAAGAAAGGAAGAAGAAAGAAAGGAAAGAAAGGAAAGAAAGGAAAGAAAGGAAAGAAAGGAAAGAAAGAAAGAAACCAGAGTACACCATAGCCTAAAAGTATTCAATAAACATTGACTGTGAATGGAGGCATTACGAAAGGCTTAGGCCCTGTGTGAATTCCCATGAAATTTATAAATATTTCTTTCATTTGTTCTCCATTTACAATTAGTTGCGGTCAAGCTGATCAAAGACAGAAGAGGCCTGTTGCATGTGAACCAGCATCCCTCACAATGACATTCACAAAGCAGAATGAAATATGAAATATCAGGTTTCTACAGATGTATGAACTTGTAAAAAATCTGAAAGAATAGGAGGTTTTTCACACTGGGTAATGTGAAACATTTGGTGCAGATTGTAGACCTCTGAAGAAGAAAACTGAGAGCCAAAATCCATCAAGCAATAAAACAGAAGCAGGCAAATGTTAAACCAACAGCCATTCACTGCAATCTATTGATTTAGATATCATGATTATCCCTGCTGTAACAGTGGTGGATGCTACCAGGAACTTCCACTTAAATCATTATCAGGAACAAACCCCTGCACTACAGACTGGAGAGCAGGCTGGAACAACATTTGTTTCAGGAATGTATTTTGTCTGTTCCCTTTACTTTAAAAAGGGGAGAAAAAGACTTGCCACAGCTAGTTCACACTGCTTCTAAGCATTTCCAGCCAAACAGGTGCTAAGATTAATTAAGTAGCCTGAAGCTTCCAGTTTTAATAAAATTCTAAGTAAATAAATAACCCCAAGTGGATCCAGGAGGATAGACTTGCACAAAGCCTCCAAGCAGTGTGTTACAGCACTCACAGTTCCTGGATTTATCTCTTTCGCAGACCTGCACCTTTCAGAAAGCAGGCCCCATCAGCCTTTGTGACTAATACAGTGTGCTTTAATTGCTTCCTATGTCTTTCACAGCTGTCAGCCCCTAATGGGGTCAGGGTCGGCAGGGGAGGGGCACTTGGAGGGTTTGCATCCCTTCACCTCCTGAAGTGCTCCCAGGTTGAAGAGGGACTTAACCCTAGATGGCATCTGAGAAACTTGTGGCTCACACTGAAATAAGATGTATGCCTGCTCCATCCCAGAAGTAGTTCATCCCATTCAGAATCACTGTTTTTGGTTGCTGGAAAAGGTACAGACGAGTGGAAGCAGTGCCCTTAATGCACTCCCTGACCCAAGAGGCTCTAATTGCTTCTCAAGTTGTGCAAAATTTGTTTACTAGCATCAAGCAACATGGAAAAATGTAAAAATAGATTGTTTCATATTGTTTTGAGAAAGATTTAGGAGGGTTAAAGGTTAACAGGAGCCTTCTAGTATAAACAGAGCAGACACTTCATGCTGTTTATGGTATAAACCCCATTATGTTTCAGTCTGTATCAGACAGTGTCTAAAGAGAGGTGCTAGTAATGGTTAGGGCAAACAACAGAAAGTACAAACATGTTAGCGATCTCCTTTCCAATGGTGAAAGGTACGTGCTTCCAAAAAGGGATTACACAGAAGACATTTGAGAATACAGACTGATAACTTTTTCCCCCTCAAATCAAAAATTACATCTATTCTCAAGTATTGTATAGAAGTGGGTCAGAAAATATATGGTCTTGCAGTTCACAGTATTGCCAGCTCTAAATATACAGAAAGTTTGTTGGTGTCCCAAAAGTTATAAGTTACTATAAAGAGTGTATGTTTTTTGTGTATGTGTTTTGTTAAACTGGCACACTTGGGCTTTTCATACTCAACACATCCACTCAGCAATCATAAGAGTGCTACATTTACCATTTTATAGGAAAGCTGAGAGTCTAGTTTAATCACATGTTTCCAAGGTCTGAGGCTTTAATATAAATGTCCAGTGCTAGATGATAATAAAGCCCTTAGAGAGAACATTGGACTGCAACTTGCAAGATTTGCATTCAGTTCCATGGGTTATAAAATTGTGTGCTCTAGACAGATAGCACTGTGGCCAACTTCAACTCAACACAGGAAACCCAAATAATCCTCTCCTATTGTACCTGTCTTGTTCTTGGAATTTGCACAGGGAATCTGGAGAAGCTGGACTGATGGGCCAGGGCCATTCACATGAGGTTCAACAAGACCAAGTACCAGTTCCTGCCCTTGGGTCACAACAGCACGAGGCAGCACTACAAGCCTGGGGCAGAGTGGCTGGAAAGCTCCCTGGGAGTGCTGGTCAACAGCAACTGAACATGAGCCAGCAGTGTGCCCGGTTGGCCAAGAATGCCAGTGGCATCCTGACCTGTATCAGTAATACTTGACCAGCAGGAGCACAGCAATGATCATCCCTCTGTCCTCAGTACTGATGAAGTCACACCTTAATTCCCATGTTCCATTTTAGACTTCTCACTCCAAGAAAGACATTGAGGTGAACATCTCAGTCATATTAAGTGAATAATGTAAGGATCTATTCACCTGGGTTGGAGTATAACAAGAGCTTTTTAAGGGAGCAGATTAAGAATTCACTTTGTCCAAATGTAGCTTACATTTGTTAAGCTTCAAACTTCATGTATTCTGCTCATGCTTTCCAAAAAGGCAAGTGCACACACATGTGAACACAGAAAGTTCATCATCCCTAACGACCTTCCATGAAAGACGTGTCAGTCTCCAGATAAACACTAAAGAAAATCAAAATTAGGGCAAGTACACATTCTTCAACATGGATGCACAATGTTATGTTTTTTTTCTTATTTATTTGCCACTAACATGCACTACGGAAGTGTGTTATTTTGGGATAAATGCACTGTGCCTTTCCTCAGAGCAGAATCCCAGGGCTTTACTCCCANGTGCTGGTCAACAGCAACTGAACATGAGCCAGCAGTGTGCCCGGTTGGCCAAGAATGCCAGTGGCATCCTGACCTGTATCAGTAATACTTGACCAGCAGGAGCACAGCAATGATCATCCCTCTGTCCTCAGTACTGATGAAGTCACACCTTAATTCCCATGTTCCATTTTAGACTTCTCACTCCAAGAAAGACATTGAGGTGAACATCTCAGTCATATTAAGTGAATAATGTAAGGATCTATTCACCTGGGTTGGAGTATAACAAGAGCTTTTTAAGGGAGCAGATTAAGAATTCACTTTGTCCAAATGTAGCTTACATTTGTTAAGCTTCAAACTTCATGTATTCTGCTCATGCTTTCCAAAAAGGCAAGTGCACACACATGTGAACACAGAAAGTTCATCATCCCTAACGACCTTCCATGAAAGACGTGTCAGTCTCCAGATAAACACTAAAGAAAATCAAAATTAGGGCAAGTACACATTCTTCAACATGGATGCACAATGTTATGTTTTTTTTCTTATTTATTTGCCACTAACATGCACTACGGAAGTGTGTTATTTTGGGATAAATGCACTGTGCCTTTCCTCAGAGCAGAATCCCAGGGCTTTACTCCCAATTAATTTGTTGAAGAGAAAGATGAGAGAAGCAAAATAATGTTCAATGAAATGCTGTTCCTACCATAAACCTGAAAGCCACTTACATTTTCAATAAACTGAGATGATCCTGCAGTGGCAGTGGAAATACATGGCTTAAGTTTCTACCCATTTTGGTTTTGTGCAGCTAACTGCTCAGCTAAGATTTTCCAGAAGAGTTTTATCTCTTCACATGATACATTGTGGACTGATCCGAATGCTGCAGTATGTGTTCTTCCAAAAAATCAGTGTTTCTATTTTTATAGGCCATCATGTTTTAATATTTATTTTTGTTCAAATCCATAATACAATTATATGTATTTCAGAGCTTTTTTTATGGTGGGATAATACACATAATTTCTTTCCTAAGTCTGCCTTATCATGGGTCATAAAGGTCAATGTCCAAGGGACAAACAAAAGGTGAGAATTCTGCCCTCATTTTCCTCACACATTGTTCCTGCCAGCAGAGGAATGCAGCAGAGATGTGTTGAACTCAATGTGCACAGGCAAGACTCACAGGTCGTGGATGAACAGCAGATGCAGAGTAGACATGTCTCCCAGTTATAGCACACATGCATGGTAGCAACCACAGTCCCAGGGTAAAAGACTGTAATCTTTCACTCCTTTGGAGAAGAGCTCCTCTGTAGTACATTGGTGGGTGCCATCAAAATATATTTTAAAGTTGGAGACAGGAACTAAAAACATAGATAGAGGGAAAGAATGAGAGGATTAATGGCACTAAGAAAGGTGACAGTTTTTAAAGGTAAATTTTCACCTGTATTTTACAAACTTAGTCACTGCCTGAGTTTACAGCATGTTGTTTTACTCACAGCCTGTGGTCTCTGTATGGCTCCTTCCTGTCATAGGGTGAGATGGGGGGTTTAGATATCCTGAGGATTCTCATTTTTCCAAGCTTGCAAGGGAGAAAGAGTGTTTACAGGCCTTCTTGTCAACAAAGCAGTTTCAAATTCACTTTCATTTTTAAGTTCACCCTTCTTTGAGGGACCTCATGAGACTCTCTTTGATTCATATTGTCTTAACTTGGTCGGGACATATCTGCACCGTGAACTAGTTTTGACTGTGAAGAAATAGCTACAGAAGATAATTCCAAATAAGTTGGTATTTTCCCACTTTACAGTGCACCCCTTTTACTTCACTGACTCCTTTGAGATCCAGGGATGTTTGACATGTTTCTGCACCACAGACTATTGTGCAAAGTACATATGTCCTAGGTGAGTTGCTTTCAGTCTGTTGTTTCCCAGACTACTGGTTATTCATAAAATGTGGTTGAGGAAAGTAAATCACATACTCTACACTGCAACATATATATATGTATCTGTACCTCTATAAATATATCTGCACCTCTAGGGGAAACATGCTGGTGGTCCACCAAGCCAGTCAGTTCTTTTACCCAGGAAGAACATCACAAAGGACACTGGCAGTGCAGCCCAGCCAGTTACAGTAGTAATAATAATAGTTTTATTTCCTTCTACAAATCACACTGTAGGAATTGATTGTATTTTACTTGTCTTGCTGTTTCTGAAGAACGTAATTTGGATCCCTTTTTTGAATTCTTCATTCAAGGTACTTTGAAACAAAAAATTATTTTCTAAATGCTGCTTGTCTATTGAAAATGCCTTTCGGAAATATGCACTGTTTTTTTAGGAAATCTGGGATTAAACCTGACAGGAACACTTTTCCATTTATGATGAGATCAGAACAATTCCTTAATAAATCATTATGGCCCTGTTTCGAGAAAACATTACAACTGAGCTTTGTTCATGCTACTACATAAAGGATTCAATTGATATTTCTATTACAATCTTTATTTTCTAGGGTGTTTTACTGAGCCAGAACAATTCACTGTGGGCCGAAAGCTGTTATTTCATGATGTTCACACCACAAAGGAATTTGTTTCACCATAAACTCTGAAAAAAGAGTAGCACAAGCTATTTTGAAGCTGGAAAGAATGCTACTTGAAGGTAGTGGTTTCCTACAATCTTCTTGTTTAATGTACTGAAAATAAAATCAAAGGGACATTTTCTTTTGTTTTCAAGCAAAGATCACGTATGAGGAAAAATATGAAGCAACTACCAGCAACTACTGTTACAGAGGAATATCACCATCCCGTCTTGTAACAGGACAGGGAAAAGTTTTTCTGCCTGGTGGAATTCAGACCTTCATCTGCTATCTCTGTGAATTTCCAGTGGGCTGTACTGTCCCAGAAAAAACAAAGCAGAAGATATAGGGCCAAATTCTTTGGTGGTGTGTATTGACAATTGTAAACTG
>VYZS01041264.1:18539-28579 GCA_013400695.1 Neodrepanis coruscans | reverse complement strand
TAGATCATCTGCATTTCCAATTCCAGACAACATAAGCAGCTGTGGAGAATTTATGGCACCTCCACTTAAAATAACTTCCTTATTGGCAAAAACCTAAAAGGAAATGAGCACAAAAGCCCTAAGATTATTGAGCCTGAGCTGACTGAAAGCAACGTCATGAGCTTCTATTCGGATATGCTTTTCTGATCCAGATTAGACACCCTTCCCTCACATTCTCCACATCCTAAATGTATTCCTATCTTGCCAGCAGTTTCCACAGAGAGAAATAATCAAGCTTTCACTTTGATCATTTCTGTATTTATTCCCATCCTGACAATCTGTTCAAACTGTGTGGCACATAAACACTCAGCCCAGCCAGTACCACAGCTGTAAATAAACTCCTGTCCTACTTGCCAGGAAAAAAACACCTGTGACACTGGGATCAGTCAGTTAAGCCTCTCTTCCATTTTCAATAACCATTTGTAAATTAAAACTGAAACTCCTAAGGAAGATCTTGAATTCAGAGACATGCTAGCTCAAAAATTCTCAAGGGCTTATTTTCTTAATTCAAGCAAGACTAATGTTTGATTTCTTAGCTTGCTGTAGTCCTCAGAAGCCCCTCAATCACTAAAGGACTACCAAGAAAACTGTCTGCAAACATATCTCTAATTCTGTTTTGCTGACACTCTTTCATCAAACGGTTTGGTCTGAGCCCTGAGCTGGTCATGATATGGGCTGCTAAACTATTCCTCTGCCTCAATTTGCTCTGCTGTGCAGTTATTTTCCTAGAACCTTCTCTGCAAGTATTTTGGCACCTCATCTTTCCGAGGATTCTGCCTCAAAATATTCTCATTTAGCAACACCAAGATCTTTCTCTGTGTCATTTTTATCTGAGGGCTACCTCTTCCCTGTTGCCACATCTCTTAAATTTAGGGTCAGAACTATCCTCTTTAGTGCTTTTCATTGTTAAAACTGTGTGGAGTAAGAAAATATTGATACCCTCCTCATTTTCCCTCTACTGTTTGAAAGAGGATGATGAGGGTGAACCCAACCATGCTCAAACTATCCCTTTCTATTCCAGTGGGATGACTCATGGACACACAGATGTGCTCCATCCTTCCTGGTCACAATGTTGCCTGTTGAAATGTAAGATATCCTTTGTATAGACACTGATTGAGATAAGAAGTTGATTATAAATTGAATACTACCATTTAAACATTCTTATCCTTTAAAATATTATTTTCAGCATGATTCTGAACTTAGAAACTCCAGAAATGTTCAATCTACCTTCGGTGCTTTTGTCAGAGCTTGCTGGAGTCCTGGGAGTTCTCTAGGATCTCAACATCTAGTGAAATAACAAGTCATTGGCTGGTGAATAAGTTTTAAATCATGCTTTAATCAGCTTTTGGTGATCTCTTGACTTTGCTAATGACTGATGTAAAAGAGATCCTATCTAAAACAGACTGTAAAAACAGAAATGCTCTAATGTAATCAAGTGTTCCATCTTGATGTTAATAATACAATAAAATTACTAGCTCTTCCATCCTGACAAGTATAAAATTTTCCAGAAAGTAAAAGAAGACAAATCCTGCAGTTGTGATGCCATTGAGGGGTGAGGGGGAAAGGAAGAAAAATGTTATGAAGGTGTACTTGGGATGATGTGAGCTAAATATATATCACTCACTATGTATAACTCATACATCATTAATATGCAGGAACATGCATAGCAATTAAAGAATTTTGGAATTAAATGGTCCAGTATTCAGAAGGTCTTTGATCATGTGTAATTAGGTTTCCAAGACTTTTAATCTCAGTAAGACACTAGAACAGCAATTAGAGACACTGTTTTCACAGACATTTAATAGTTCATGAAATCAATTAAATGATTATCATTACCAATCCACTGAGACAACAGATTTGTTCTGTGCATCAGAAAATTAAAGAACAGTGTATTTATACTGCATTTTAACTTTTAGCACGTGTTCAGTTACAGAACACTTATCTGCTGAGTCTTATAAGACTTACCAAACTGAAACCATTAATATTTCTACTTTTAGTCTCTCTAGGATATTATTATTACACTTTTTAAAATTATTATTACACTTTTTAATTGTTTTATAATTGTTTGTGACTAAGTATCTTAGGTTATTAGCATACAAACTCCTTTTAGGCAACATCCTAGTTACATACTCCATAACCAGCTGTTAAGGGAAGTGAAAATGTTTTAGGTCTTACAGAAGTCAGTGGATTGAAAGAGGCATGAAATGAAATGATTATCCAGAGTTAAGTTGTAATGACAACTCAAGCTTCCTTCCACACAATCACAAGTTCAGTGGAAGCTGGACTGAGACTGAAAAATACTCAACCAACCATAAGGCAAGTTTCATCAAGTTTCATTACTATCCCATGTTTTGTCCCATTACTACCTCAATAGATATTGGCAAAGTAGAAGTGAATGACTCGTTATTTATCCCTCAAGCCATTCAGATTTCAGTATCTTGCCTTTACACATTTTCCTATGGCATAACAGCATTTTCAGAATTGTTTTTCAGGAACATCAGCACTGCACCATATTAGTCAATATGCTGAGACAGTGCATGATCACACCATAGGTTCCAGTCAGACATCTTACAAAATACTCTTGTGTAACATCAAGTTATGACTCGTCCCCTCAGCACTAAGAGATGGAAATATGATGGAGGAATTAATCCCTAAATCAATACAGCTGAAATATCACCTACTGTAAAATAACTGACAAGGAATCAAGTACTGGAAGAGACAATACAGCCTCTGAAAACCAGACAATTTCCATAGTAAAGCGTCAATTTCAAAAGAAGTTTATTTAAAAAAAAGAATTAACTTTGCTTTGAAACATAACCTTTCAAACTGGGAAATAGAAATCTCTTACCTTTTTCCTTTGCCCATTTTTCACATACTCAACACCAATGCATTTTGTTCCTTGAAACAAGATTTTTGTTACAAGTGTCTTCTCTGCAACTGACAAATTTGGGCGTGACATGGCTGGGCGAAGATAAGCACTAGCTGTGCTCCATCTTTGACCTACAATGTATATTTACATTAAACATCAAAACAGTCACGGTCAGTATTTTTCAGATTTTGGCCAATAGCCACAAGGATGTGTATGGAGGGAAAGGCTTCACAGAGTTTATCAGTTCAAAGCAAATGTGGTTTAAAATAGTAACTAAAGATTTTATTTTATCAGATTTCACAGTGACATAGTTTAACTGTGAATCAAGGCTTGCCTGATAATGCAGTTCTCAATGAAGTGCACACTAGACTGATAGCAAACTGCTGTGAAATGAACAAGGTGTAAACACAGAGTGCCATAGCTGTGTAGTAATCTAAACACCCAAATGGCATTCAGTGCAGATGATATGTCCATATTCCAAAATTATTTCAGAAGTACAACTGATGGCTCAGAAACAGAAATTACTTAAGGACCCCTTTTATGATTTACCTTGATGTACAGTCATGTCCATCCAGCCAAATCCTTCTTGTTGATAGCCATTCATATCATCTGTGAAAGGATACCCAGCTTGCTGGGTTGCCTCCAGGAATGCTTGATGAAGAGGGTGGTTTGTTTTCCCTCTTGACACATGCAGGGGTCCACTTCCACCTCTGTACTGATCTGGCCCCAGTTCATGTGTCTGTGCCTTCTTAAAATAGGGCAAGCAATGTTCATAGTCCCACCCTAGAGCCCCTTCCCTGCTCCAGCGATTATAATCCTCCGCATGCCCACGGATGTAAACCATGGCATTGAGAGAAGAGGAGCCGCCCCACACTCTCCCTCGGGGCCAGTACATGATCCGGTTGTCCATGTGCTTTTGTGATGTTGTGTGATAATACCAGTTATATTTCTCATCACAGAGGTTGTATGTTAATGCTGCAGGCATGTGAATCTTCCACATCAGCCTTTTACTACCTAGAAGGGTATCTTTAGGGCCTGCTTCCAAAAGTAGCACAGTACTGAGGGGGTCTTCTGTCAGCCTGTTGGCCAATACACACCCTGCTGATCCAGCTCCAACAATGACATAATTATAAGAGTTTGCCTTTTCAGAACTAAGTTGAGATGATGAACGTGAAATTTTGAGTTGTTGTTCACTGATGCCCAGTATGGTCTTTAATGTGTGCGCTTTGAACAAGCTTCCTGTTACTTTGTACATCTTATTCACAGGATTCCACCACTTAACTCCTTTCCCTAAGTATGACATCTTTATTGATAATATCAGCTCTGCAGAATTTGTAATGAAAATCCAGTGTTTTATCCTAGAAAGACAAACAAAAATACTAATTAAGGTGTAAACATTATTACCTGTAAAATGTCAGTCATATTTAGGTAACACTGGTATACTTTACCCATTCTCACTATCCAAAAAGCTAACAACAATGTCAATAAACCAATAACCCAATGAACATTTACTCTGAAATTTGCTGTCTTATTCTTTTAATGCAGTCTATGCACTATATGACATACTACTGTGTATTATATACAGTCTGATTTTGATTTGCTCCTGGTTCCTGAGATAGATACATGACAAACATTTTCAATATTTGTCAAATCCATAAAGGGTGGAAGCCTTTGCTTACCACACCTCTTTTCATCCACCTCTAACAGGAAAAAAGAAAAACAACAATTTCATAAACATTACTGCAAGTTTGTGACAGGCAGTGATACCACACAAGCCAATCCACAATGGAAATGATGAGTGTGCCCACTGCAGACTCTGCCGGACCAAATCAAGGACAATGTCTCTACAAAACAAATGTGTAACAGTGAAACTCATTTGCAGCTACCCCTAAGGTAAAAACCTGCTGGGTTTGGAGACATGTCTCCTAACATAGGACTTTTAAATGTATGGGGGTTTTTTCACTAAAAGAAAACATGGATCACTGTAATAATCAGCTTTTTTTTTCGTAAAAAGTGAAACAGACCTGTAGTAATTTTCTTGGGTGAAACTATACAGTACAAAGTTTGTGAAAGGACACACGAGCCCTTAAGGTGCAACTCTGTAACAAAATTAGATGTAAATTTGCTGATACATGTTAAAAGTTTTCCATGTACAATTATAATTATATACAATCTCATATGCTAAAGTATGTTTTTTCACTCTCAGGGAATGGGAGAACCATACATCTGATTCTTCTTAGGAATACTTGTAACAGCTGTACAAACCCTTAAAATTCTGGAAAGTGAATGAGCCATGGAGAACAGTTTGCTGTGTAAAGAGAAAAAGATGGTGGGGATATGTCTGAGTCTAAGGCTCACACAGCTGATTCTCACATGGTTAATTCAAAATCCAGCTGAAGGTGCCAATGCAATTTTTGTTTTTGCAAGTGGTGACTATTAAAGGATTTGTTTCTTGAAGAAGAAAGTTTGTCAACTTGCTGTGGTACAGCAGGGGAGGATGCAAAGGTAGGGGGAGTTTTACTTGTTTTGTTTGTGATGAAGAGGGCTATAGTTCTGAAGTGCTGATGTTTAACATGTATAACTGGTGGGTCACAGGACTTTATTGATTCAGGAACAGCAGATTGATGATAGGTTTGTTAGAATGTCCACGCACAGGCCCATAATCCGGGAAAGATAATCTGACCCTATAATGTGAATTTTTTTTATTTTCTGGTGGAAGTAAACCTTCAAGATTTTGATCCTACAGATGGTCAACACTTATTTTTTGAGCAGGTAGGGATCACAGACTCTGGAACAAATACTGGCTGACTTATTTTGGCATCTATAAAGCCATCAAATATTACTGTACCTCCTAACCAAAATGCTGACTGTTAAGGTTACAACCTACCTAGCTCTTGGCTAAGGGTAGATTGTCCAAAATTTGTGGAATTGTACTCAGTCAGGGATTGACCTACTCTGGTAGTGCTGGAGGCTGTACTTCTATGGCTTGTTACAGCATAAGCAGTGGCTACTGAGCTCCCAAAAATTATTTCTTAAGTGATACTCCAAAGACAGCAGTGATATGACAGGACTAAGTGTTTGTATTTTGCCACATGCCAGAATCCTAATACTGAAGTCTGAACCCTTTTAAAAGGTGGTTTAAGATGCAGGCTTTGAAATTCAAAACAATTCAGTATTTTATTGAAGAGGTTGGTATCAAGGAGTGAGATAAAGTCGTGAAATTGGAACATGGTGATACTTCTCTCTAAAATAATGCATTAATTACTATGAGCATGCATGGGTTAATGACAATTCAAATTCTTCTATGGAAGATAGTTTTACTGAACTTGGCAGAACTACAGAACATGAGTAAAAAAGTAACCTTTTGAGACTGGGCATTTTTGCACTCGACTTTCCCTTAGTTTTATGTGGCCTTTTTTTTGGGGGGGGGGTGAAGGGGTGACAAAAAGATCCCTCTGCGTGAGCACTGTGCTAGCCCAGTTCTTCTAAACTGATCCTGAAACAAAGAGGGACATTGTGCTTGGAACTTTTCACCCTGTCCTATTTTGATGCAGCCAAAACAATAATATCTTCCCTGGCTAATGTAAAATATGACCCCCTCCCAGAGATGCCCCTCAGCATGGACAACACACAACGCCACAGAGCAAAGACACCTTGTCAGGACATTTACCGTGCACGGCACTGCCAAATCCTCTCGGGCCTGACTGCGAAGCGCAGGAGGAACAGCTCCCCGGGCAAAAGCAGCTCTTTTTGTTTGTTTTTCCCTGCTGCAGGCTGTGTAACATCGTTTAAATTAACCTGCTGCGAGAATGGCTTAGACTAACTTTCCCTGCAGCCCTGCTGGGAAGAAAGTTCATTCATTTACAAAAACTTTGTGGTAAGTTTCCCTTCCTCGGCTGAAACTGTTTGAGCCCACTTACCTCACGTTTCCTCCTATGACCAAACGTGTCCGGCCGCTGTTCTTGGCGGGGCCGCGGCTGCCCGCGCCCCTGCTCTGGGGGCTCCTGCACCACAGGGGCCGGGCCGGGCTCCGAACAGGAGGGAGATCGCGGGTCTGCCCCGCTCCCCTCCGCAGGACGGGCACCCACGGGCCGCCTCTCTCCCTCCCGGCCGGGAGGCCTCTCGTGTGTGGGGGGCCGCGCTGCCGACCCTCGGCAGCCACCGCCCGCTCCCGCCCCGGCTCTTCCTCTCCGCGGACCCCTCCGGCTGCGGTTCTCGTTGCCCGTACGTCCCGTTGGGGATCCCCGGCAGCGCTCCAGGGGCGGAGGATGGGGGTGGACACTGTGAGCGCTGGGGCCGCCAACGGGGGGGCGCGGAGCCGAGGGCGGGCTGCGGCGGGGGAGAGTGCGCGGGTGGGACTTCCCCCCGGAATGCACCGTTTGGCCGCTATGGAGAACGTGCCAGAGCGGCTTCGTGCCGTTTCGAAAGCGGCCGGAGCGGCAGAGGGCCGAAGTCCGCCGCCTCGCCCATCCCGGCGGAGTGCCCGGGCCCCGTCGCTCCCGCACACCCCGGGACACGGGACAGAGCCGGGACAGTTCTGCCCGCGGGGCTCCGGCACTTCCCGGAGCGTGACCGGCGGGACAAACACAACTCCGCGCCGAGGGGAACCTTCTACTCCTTCCTGAGAGCGCTCCGACTTTTCACCCACTCACCCCTAGTGGGGTGGACAAAAGACTTTTCTTTTCCTTAAAGCGATACCTATTTTTGCTTTTTAAAGCAAACGTCTTAGACAGTGTTGTCACCTCGGCTTTCCAACGGGAGTGTTGGGAGCTGCAGCGCGG
The DNA here is from genome assembly GCA_013400695.1 of Neodrepanis coruscans. NCBI lineage: Eukaryota > Metazoa > Chordata > Aves > Passeriformes > Philepittidae > Neodrepanis > Neodrepanis coruscans. Next base: position 20,890 of record VYZS01041264.1, on the reverse strand, counting down.
CTCGAGGTGAAGGAGGAAAGCCCAGGTAGCGACGGGGCTCCGCCGCTCTGCCCGTGCCCCCCCGTCCCTCCCCGGCACTGACGGGGGTGTCTCTGTCTGAGCTGTAGGCGAAATGCTTCAGGGCAGCCTGTGCAAGTTGAGCTGGAACTTGCAGTTCAAGGCTTTAATTGCGATCCTTACCTGCGCAATGCGTGTTTCCAGCAGAACACCTTGATTTGGCAGTGAGTGAGCAGCAAACGAGCTGTCCCGCCGTGCCCGTCTGTGCTGACTGACTCGTTACCTCAGCAATGACGGCTTTCAGGTTTGGTTACTCATCACTGGGAAGTGTGTGCTCAACGGTGATTTTCAGCAATACCCCACTGGGTAGCAAAAAATACTAGTAATTCCGCAGGGCCTTTGTAAGACGCATATAACTTACTTTTCTCTAAGTATCTTCACTATATGCTACTGTAGCGTGTATTCATTGTATACTAAACTGCATTAAAATGTGGTGGTGGGGAGAAGATCCCATAAAATTCCTCGGGGAACATTCAAGGGATTGGTATTGTGTGAAGAGTCATCCACTCCTGGAGAAAGAACCTCTTGTTTTCCCGTTCAGAATGCTAGTGGTAGAACAAAGATGATATAATAAAAGACAAATCAAGATATTTGTGAGAGCTTTTACAACACGTTGTCCAAGGACAATGGTCTTTGCTGCAATATCTTCAATATTGCTTGTAGGTGCTGATTATTTTCCTGAGTCCTTCCTTATCACTCACAATGTATTGAAAGATTAATGATTTTCTACTTTAATTAATTGTTAATGTTTTTGTTCTTAAATTAGATAAGAAGAAAATAATGAATAGTCTCTGGGTGGTTGGTTATTCATGTCCAGGCACCAAGCTCTAAACTGTTGAATAATTACTCATTAATGGAAAAGAGTAATTGTTCCCCAGGGAACTATGAGTAAATGTGTGATCTTTAATCTTTGTAGTGATTAAGAATGCCTGGAACCAAACTGGGTGTTTGCAGTGTTTGAGTAATTTCATACACTTTCAATGCTTTTATTTGGTAAGCAAATAAAAATTCTCTAGAATCTATGCATTAAGTGTGTATAAGAGTATAGATGTTTCATGAAAGCAGCAGAGTAATTTCAGCAGGTAAGCAGTGGTAGATGTGTAGCTCAAAATTCTGACTGTGTTCACTGTTTTGAACATGAAAAAATGGAGGAGTTTCCCACTTCCTCACAAGGGCTCCTGCAAGTGTCCAGTATTTCATGGGTTTACTGACTGGAAATTGGTGACTTTACCTCATCCTTGGCTACTCAGAGAGAGGATCCCACCTTCTGCCCATGGTTCAGGGAAATTGCATCTGACCTTTTCTATTGTTTTGTCCCACTGTTATCATCCAAATCCTTCAGTCATCTTCTGTTGCTTTTGTGCAGTGTTGTCATTCCCCATTCCCTGTAAAGTGTTGCCCTGCTGCAAACTGCCTTTTTTTTTTTTTAAAACCTTTTTGTGGTTAATGTGCTGTCAACCTGAACATACAAAATTTAGGCTTCTGTCCCCAATTATTTGAATATTTTCATGCTGACCACATACCATGGATCTATAAATTACTGAACATTCATAGGGATTCTACTACTTAATGGCACAAATAAGGATATGGAAGAAGGCCTGAGCTTTAGGGTTTGCTTTCAGATACATTGGAGCTTTTTAATCCTGAACAAGCCTCCCTTTGGGAAAGTTGTTCATTGTCTCTCCCTCAGTTCTTCATTTGTACTTGGGACTCAGAAACATAGAATGGCCTGATTTGGAAGTGACCTTAAAGATCACCTAGTTTCAGCCTCCTGACAAATATTAATGAATATATTTCCTAAACTGTTCTAGGGAAACTGCTAAAATACCGTTGCAATGATGTATATTTCAAAATAAACAACATCCTTCTTTTTGTTTGGCAATGAATGTGTGTTTTTCCCCATCGTTTTCACAAAATGCATAATAATCACTTTCACAAAGTACAGTTAATGGTTGTTTTTGTCATCTATTAAACCTCAAAAGTGGCTGTAGTACCTAAATCTTTAAAGCACTTCAAAATCTTTTATGATGAAAAAGTACATTTAGATATAAAAGAGAGTAGTATTCTTACCTTAATTTTGTAATGTTATCTCTCTTTAAAGAGAAACTCAACATTTCAAGTTAGCACATTTCATTAAATGCATGTTGTGGGGCTAAAAAGTGAAAGTTAAAAACGATCAAGCCATGGTACGGCGACTTTGCCTTGCGCTGGCAGCCCTGGTGACTGCTTTCTGCTCCGGGGCCGCCCGCCCCCATGCCCGCATGGTTGGTTTTTTTTCAGTCGCCCCTTCCCCC
>VYZS01041264.1:0-18040 GCA_013400695.1 Neodrepanis coruscans | reverse complement strand
AGTTGTTTTCCTCAGTCGAAACCGGGCAGAGGTTCACGGCTAAGGGGATCTTGAGACCACGTGCTCCCTGCTAACTACCCTGGAGTCTCTCAGCCGGGCTCAGAGGGAGAGAGAGACAAGCACTATCTCCAGAGCGTCCTCACCTCAAACGCGGGCCCTGGAAAAATTTAATTTGTTTGTCTGTTTTGCACTTTAGTTGTCTGGTTTTGGTGTTTGCGCAAAATAAACTGTGATTTTTGTGTGTTTTCTTCATTTTGGGTGTGTGTTTGTGACTTCTCTCAGAGTCTCTGCTCCAAAGTCACTGAATTTGTGGTAAAACCACCACAATGCATTAGACACCTTTGCTCTTAGCAGTATGTTTGCAACTTTGAATTTGCATTTCAATTGAGAACAGAAGTTGATGTTTCACATTTTTGCTAAATATTTGTAGGAATAGCTCATGTAAAAACAAGTGTCACTGGCAGTCCCTGTGCAGTTCAAGATATGCATTATCATGGAGATGGGGGCTTTTTGTAAGCAGTTCTAGCTGCTGCTCTGCAAACATTAGTCCTAATTATTGAGAGTAGGACTAAGACGCAGAAAAATACATTTAGCAAGTGTTAATATTTGTGTTTGTTTTCTGAATAAGAAATTTGAATGAGTGGTACTATTAGTTATTAGGGAGCCATTGAAATTCCTGCTTTAATGGTTAGATTACAGAATGCAGAAGGAACCTTTATTACACTCTTGTAGCAGAAGATGGCAGTTCTGGAGTTGGTACAATAATTGACTGTAAAACTGAAAGCAGTATCAAAGTAAAAAACTCTGTAACTTGTTTCTCCATGATTCAACCATTGTATTGTCAGGCGAAAAATATGAATATTATTTCTTAATTTTGGAGACAAGATGTGGATTTTTCTGTTACATCTTTATTTTTTACACTGGAATAACTTAGTTTACTTCAATGCTATCAACACCTAATTTCACCAACATGAGAATCAAAATATTGATGGATATAATAGAAAGCCTTAACAGAAAACTTTATTGCTGAGAATATTTCTTTACAAGTTCCTAGTTCACTAAGGAATTAACTGAGGCTGAGTTTAGACTTGTTAATCTAACAAAAATATGCACAGGAAAAGAAAAATCTGTAAGGGGTTTGAATGTCTCATAAAGGAACAAATCTCACCATTCTCCTTCCAGTATCTTCTCCAATCAAAGTTTTGGATGCGTTGTAAAATCAAGTGAAGAGTCTCACTGCAGGAGGGCTCCTGTGTGGATTTGTAGAAGGCCCTTGAGACTTAAAAAGGACTGATATTTTATTTGCACTTATTTTTGCTCACAGCAAAGCTTCTTTAATTTTAATCTGAATATATAGTCAGATGGAGGAATTCTTTTGCAAGTTTTCCACGTTTGCACAAGTAGTCAAAAAAGTCCCCTGAAGACCTAAAAAATGGCTCCAGGCTAGTTTTAGCAGTCCCTGAAAGCCACAGATTAGCAACTGACACTTAGACAAGGTTTCAGTCTTCTTCAAGTTTTTTTATTTTCTAGTAACTTGTCACTACAGATTCTTGAACCAAGTGTTTTGCAGTCATGCAGCAGCTTTTCAGCTCTGTTCAGCCAGCCAGCACTTGCAGAGCTGCAGGTAAGAGACACTTATTCTAAAGCTAAATAATGTATCTTTGCAGTCCATGGAACTGAGTAATTTTTGTCTTTCAATGAAAAGCATAGATCCAACCTCCTCACACTTAATAATTAAAGTTAGCTTTACTAAATTGTAATCAATATAACCAGTACAACCCCCCCTTGTCTTATATTTATCAAATGGTTTTACAATTTATTACTTACTTACAATATATGGTATTTATGGATTAATTTATGCCTATTTTAATAGACAGATCATGCATTTGCTAAAATTTTAAATATCCATTTAAATTCACAGGATTTAAAGATAATGTAATGAAATACAGCAAAAGTTGTACTGAAATGGGTGCTACGCACATACATAGACATCATATGGAAGGGGGAAACAGGACTCCAGAGGTGTTTCACAATGTCATGTTTGTCTGAATATTGAATAGGGTCTCAGCCCTACTTTTAATCTTTTCCTCTCTCATGTCCTTAAAATGGAAATTTTGAGAATTCTGTACAGGTGAATTTAGATAGTAGTGCCATATTATAATCCATGGATAGGGGATTGAGAAGTTTTCTTGGTTTACATAAGATGATAGGTTTAGTTCAGTTATTTGTTGGTACATGAACAAATGTACCTTTAGTAAACTAAATTGATTCCTTGCAGATTTGAGCATGCAAATGTGTAATTAAGAATAAGCACCATGCTTCTAAATCAATTGGAGGTTTCAAGGGCTAGATGCCACATACATTTTCAAGCATTTCAGTGGTGCCTGAATTCAGACAGCTGCATGGAATCCCTGCTGTAACAAGCACTTCTGCCTTGCCTCTTCAAAAGCCCAGTGGCTCTGTAAGGTCATAAGGTGCCACCTGCAGGGTATTCGGTGCCCCACAAGCACAGCTCTGGCAGAAACCCATTTCATCACTTACACAGTTATTAATGACCTTAAACTGAAATCTTTTCAATCCTCAGGAGGTTTGTAAAAATAGTGACAGAATTAAAAGTGAGTTTTATAACAAGCAATCTTGGGCTTGAACATTTAATATTGCTTTATTAGCATCAAAGGTATAAGGTACTTATCGAAACAGATATGGAAGGTAATTTTCTGTTCAATTAAGTTGAAAGCATAGTTCTCTAAGTTCTCCTGTAGCAGCACAGCAGGAGGCACATGCATTTCCAATGTAGTGCAATCAGCAGAGCTGGCCAGTGAACACTGGAAGAGGATCTGAACGAGCTGCTGCTGCTTTCAGAAAAGCTCTGCCGCACAGATGTTATTTGACTTTTAAGATTATGTTCTTAAGAATGGTTTAAACAGCATTATTTTGTTCAGAATAAGATTACTCAATGAACCTGAAAATGTAAGAAAATGCATAGTAGCTATTAATTAGGCTCCACTAACATGCAACATAACTTGCTTGTAATTCTTGCCCTGTTTTATTTGACTAGTAGATTTAAAGATAAATATATATATGATTTATAGGTATGTTGTTAATACATAATAATTTTAAAGCCTATTAAGTGCAATTTGAATGCAATTAAGTATTAAGCATGATTTAACTCAGTAATTACTCTTTTTGTGATAAATGTTTTTTACTTTTTTTCTTCCCCTCCACATCTTCTTCAGCATTTAATTTCATTATTGGACAAAAGAAACTAGAATTTCTGTGAGCATACTGGGGGTGATGAAAGCACTGATATTTTTGTAGAGGTAAGTAACATTTGTAAAATTTATTTTCAGTGAAGAGTATTAGTGAGGCAAATTTGAGAGGCACAAGCATAGCAATATATATCATTGAATTTTTTTCTTATTATATATTTTAAGTGATAAACTGGTAGGTGTCAAGCCTTTTCTCATGGTAGTAAGTTGATATTGTTCTGTAGAGTGTCTCTATGCTGTAAAGATTAAAGCAAACACAACTGCTATGTTTACACTGAATTTTCTTCTGTCAGGAGCCCAAATTATAGTGCAGAAGGAAATACAGGAAAGGAATTAATCTGTGGAGAAATCCCATTTAACTGCGTATTGGAATTACCCTGCTCCACCCTTGACAAAACTAAAAATTGTGCAGGTAAGAGCCAATGGTTAGTTGAGTATTCAGCAATCTTGAGTCAGTATTCAATGCAAGCTAAACACAAACTGCTCATTGTTTCCTGTTGCGTTATTTATCATGTATATGCAGCACATTTTCCCCTGTATAGTTGCAAAAATCTGTGAAGAACAAATGTTTTGGTATACAGCCACTTGAATGTCAAAATCCTGTTAAAATACAGATGATTTTGGTCTTAGACGACTCTGGGTACTGGCCTTGGCAAATGCTGCCTTTCATCTTCCTTCTCTTAAGAAGTTTTATACTTGTTACAGTAATAATTCAGTTCAGGAATTAGTTATTTTGTAACTATTGCTCAGGGTAAAAACTACACACAAAAAGGAAGCAAGAACTTCTGATGTCAGACTGCAGGAGGAGGTACATTGCAGTAACATGGGATGAACTTGGAAGGAGCAGATTCAGACCAACGTATCTTGTTTCTTCCAAAGTAGGGAAGAAAATGAAATAAATGAGTCAACAGCTTTGTAGTTCCAGTGTGGTGATTAACCATTTTGCACTGCCTTTTAGCACAATTTCTTTTCTATGTAGGTCTCTTCCAACCTTGTTAATACTATTGTACTGTGACATTGGAAATGCTCATTCCAACAATTCTGTGTGCATTTTCTCTAAATTCTATTAAAACATACATAAATGAATCAAAAATACCATATATTGATAAGTATAATTATGACAACTGAAGAGAACTTTTACAGGCTTGTTTCAAAGTGACTCTTTCTCTTTTACAGCTATTCACAATCAATTCTGTTGGAGGATTTGTGTTTTCTCCTTCCTGTTCTAATTGTAGCTGTATGTACCATTGCTGCAGTAGCTCATGTCCTCACAGACCCAGATAAGAGTTATCACTTTTGGGAGCTTTAGTATTCTGTAATTCCTGTTTGAGTTTTGTTGTAAGGATCCTTTTAGATAAGATCACGTGAAAGAGACCATCTTTTAGGTATCATTGCAATAGAAACTCTCTCAAGTTACTATAGGAAGCTTCAGCTGTAGCTACATCAATGTTTCAGTTTGCATCACTACAATCCTTTGCCCATTGGCCTGGCTGCAGTTTGGTTTCTGTTGCAGAGTGGGTGAGCAGTGCAGCATTGCTGCCCTCAGATGACATTAAACTGGCAGATGTGCTCTAAGGAATCCAACACTGTCCAACTGCTAATTGCCATGCAGGCCATGGACTGATTGGACTAGGCTGCTGTAACTCCCCTGAAATACTCAGCGCAGAAATCTGTTCCTTGGCCACAAGTGTTTGCTCTGTTATCGCTACCATTCTCCCACACTCCCTGCTAATGTAAGCAATAGCCTTTTTCCTTCAGTTGCTTTCTTCTTAAATATTGAGTAAATATTGAATCTCTTACACCAAATAGCACTTCTATAACTAAGGACTACTTGGGAGAAAAAGCCAAGTACCACAAAATTGAAGTTGGTACTGTCTGTATAAAATTGCAAGTAGTTCTTGTAGTTGCATTATATTGATTTTTGTAAGATAGGGAAAAAAGTGGACTCTACTATGATAATGAAGAGGTAACAGGATGTGCTGATCATAAATATCCTGATGATAAAAAATATTCCATTTCCAAATGCTTGTCTTTCCACTGAATAATATAAATTATTACAAAGTAAAATACCAACAGCAACTGTAGCTTCATTTCACTTTTTATATAATGATCACGTATATAACAACTTCATCTCCTGGTTAGAGTAGGAATCAGAATAATACATTAAACCCACAGCTGCACAATTCAGCTGTTGCTTCTGTGTACCTGCAATGAATGTTGGCTTAACATCTGTCACAACAATATTTTATACCTTAGCTTTCCACACTGTGCAATCTTAGTATACACAACCTGTATAATACAAATATAGTCAATTTGGAGATGATTCTGTACACAGAATTCAATGCCTACAATTCCAAAGATGAAATGTAGAAATGCTGAAGTCATGTGCACTCAGTAAGATTTATTTTGCAACACTTTGGGAAAAATCTCAGTTGAAGTTAATATTAATTAAATACAAAAATATATATATCAGCAGAAGATCAATACATCTGCATTGGGAAAAAAAGGGCATTTGGGGAAAGGGAATCTTGAGTTAAGCAGGTCCCAGTGTAACCACATCCATTACCATACAAAAGCAGCTCGCTCTCGTAACATTCTGACACCAAAGCGCTGCCACTCGCGTTGATATATCCAGAGCTCCTGAGTTGTGTCAAGACAGGCTAAAACTGCACCTCCTTTCCAGGCAATTAAGCGTGGATCCATATCCTAAAACACAGGTTGTACATAATCACTGGTCTCACTTTGCATAGTTTCTAAAATAATCCTTGTATCCTACTTTTTCCAACAGTATTTACCACTTAGAATCCTGGTAAGTAAGGGAGGAGAAAGGTTTTTCAATATTATCCAGGAAAAAATAGTGAGAAAGAAATATTTAAAGAATATTTAAGATGTTCTGAGAAGTCACTTTTTTTTTAAGATGGCTTCTAGGCATGTCATGAAAATCCTGCTTTCAGCAGTGAAGGCTCTGAAACATAATCAAGTTTTAAATTTAAAAATTTTTGCCTGACTAATACCAAATCAAACACTGCATTAAGAGCAATTTTTCTTTTACCTTAATATGAATAAAAAACAAAACAAAAATCACAATTTTTTGCTGACAAGACAGGTTAACTTCACGGGTCAGTACTAACTGCTTTTTTAAGAACAGAACCTTTAGCTAATAAACACAGTGATCCACACCAGTAACACTCTTGTTCTGCCTCTAACTTCCTGCCTGTAACTGAACAGTGCTATTTTATTCTCAGATCAATAACTACTAATTTTAACCTTTCAAAGATTTCAAACAATCATAGCTTAATGACCATTTAGCTCTCAATTAATAGTTACCTTAGGTCTGGTGATGACTTCAACATTTTCAACAACTCTTCTGAAAGAAGGTGGCATTTTGTTGAGAATTCGGTGTTGAAGAAACTCTTGAGCTTTATGAAACATAAGGCCTCCTCCCACTACTAAGATGGAGCTGTACATCTTCTTTTTTGTATCATCAGATGCTGGAAGGAATGAATATATAGAAATACATGTGATTTTTAACGTTAATATAGCTTGTATTTGTATTACAATTAATTTAGTGCGAGTCAAAACAGATAGAAACTGGTATTTACTTTTAAACTACTTCTTCTATTCTTCAAAGATTAGAAACTGGTGGCTCAAGAAACCTCAACAAAGATGCAAGTGTAAGAAACAGTGCAGCTACTCTTGAGACCATGATAAAACTTAGGGACATACATCTTTCTTTGGTCAAATACAGGAGTTACAGAAATCCACACTGACATACGTATTTTAGACTTCTACAAATGTAATTCTTACCACAGCAGTCGATACTGTGAAGGATGGCTTTGTCAAGTCCCAAGGCTTTGCCTTCAAATTGAGAAATAGCAGTTTTCCTGGACATATGTGCAGTTAAAGGTTCCTCTGAATCATTGCCAGGTATCATACAATCACTCTGGGAAGATCCCAGTTCCACTTCTTGTGGGTACATCCTCTCTGAGATGTCTGAGGTTTGGCCTCTCAATTCTCCCTCAAATGCACCAGGCTTGGACATAGATTTTCTGTCAGCTGTAGCTTTTGCAGACTTAAAAATTAGAAAAGAAGTTGAACTATGAGAAATGCAAAAATATCTTCAGCAGGTTATACAACAATATCGACTTAACAAAGCACCACTGTACTTCACCTTTCTGCACAGCAAGGTTAAACACTGCATTATTACCTCATCTTATTTTAATCCTCACGCTCAAAGTAAGAGTTTTATTTTGAACTCTGTCAGACTGATCAATCCTATAATATGAAGCCTTCTTAGACTTAGAATGCACAGTTCTAATTAAAGACTTGTCTAGACATCCATAATTCCTTACTCTAAATTTATTCCTTAATACTTCTGACCCAGGTAACAAACTTTGGTTTTGGAGATAAGCTAATGAGTTCTCATTTTGTTTCCCAATTAAATGATCCTTAATAAAAAATAAACTCAGCAATCACACACCTGCTCCTGCTTACTTTGTGTGGCTAGCAGATAATGTTCATCATGAGGATCCTCAGGGTCACCTTGTGACCTGTGTTGCAAAGTTGTCATTTTTTGTCCAACAATTCCAAAAGTTGCTGGATAAAACAGAGCCATTGGAGCCTGAAGAATGAGAGATTGGGCATGTGTTTACTACACAGTTCTTCTTTTTTTGGTATTTACTATAAAAAAAGTAATTTTTCTCAAAATTCAAAATTAAATAGAGGTTCTTTTCCAAATAGAAAAGACTAAAGTGTTTTCTGCTTTGTATAATTTAAAAAAGCCCAACAAATATACTTGTACATGTATATAAATTTCTTTACAGATTCTGGCATTATATGATAAATAGATACTCAAATGCAGTTGGTTACAATATTAGAAAATTCAATGGTGAGCTGAAAAACATGCACTTGAAGGGTAATTATGATATGCAGTTGAAGCTACAAGCATTCTGATTAAAGCTAGTTAGGAAGTCTTGTGCATCCTCTTGTGCTGCATTAGGCCCATTCTTACCTTTAGTAATTAGTATTAGAACTATCAACAAGAACAATTTAAGAACAATCCATAAAGCATGTGGGCTTGGCAGCACTGGGCCAAAACGAAGTGAAGCTCTGAGTCTGAATGCTCAATATAATTCTTGTAATTTAATTAAAAAAAATCACCTGTAATTTCTCATCCCCTAATCGGAACTGGTATAATAAAGCTGGAGAATCCGGGTGACGAATTTGGAACTCATGATCTTGCAATCCAGAAATATCCTAGGGTCAAAACCAATGTGAAGAAAAAATTTGTATTTATTAAACTGTATAATCTGTCTAAACTGTAGGAAACAACAAAAGGTAGCAAAACTCTTCAAACTATGGATTTCATTTACCAGCTCTCAAATTCTTTAAGTCTTACTTGGAGAACACACTAATCTTGCCTTCTCACCTGGTCTAGATGACAAAATGTCTCTTTCAGGTGCTGAAGTAGCAGGCAATCCAACTTATTAGTTAACTGACAGTCTCTGTATGGGAATCCTGCTCGTTGCATAAGCCAGTAAAAACACCTTGATACATCAGATCCTCCATATGCAAGGCACAGCCTAAAGCACAGAGAAGATTTTTTTTTAATTTATTTGCTGAAATACTGGCCAGCTGCAGAGGCATGCATAGGAATAACAGCAAGATTTTTGACANAAAAAAAATCCTCCATATGCAAGGCACAGCCTAAAGCACAGAGAAGATTTTTTTTTTAATTTATTTGCTGAAATACTGGCCAGCTGCAGAGGCATGCATAGGAATAACAGCAAGATTTTTGACATGTTGGGATCATGACTTCCACATAGTTTGCAGAGCACCATATAGTTCTGAGCAGTTCTGCCTGTTTTCTAATTTTAAAGACATCAGGATTCTCTAAGGTCCATATTTTAACAGCTGACCCTGTTACATGGCTAACAGTAAAAAAGCCCAAATGATATTTCTAGAAAATTGTTCCTTTTTAAAGTCAAATCTTTGGTAAGCAACAAAGTACATGCTTGTAGCAATTCTGCACATGACAAGAAACCTGGTGTTCCGATGGGAAACTCCATCTTCTACACAGCAAACACTTGTTTTCTGATCTCCCACATCCACAATACAGGCGCTGCTCAAACCGCTTCCAAAGGTAGCACAGACAGACTCCTGGTGTACAATAATCCCTAGGCAATATGAGAAAAAAACTGTATTAAATTTATGCCAAACTTCTGAGTTGTGTTGCTGACATTTCAAGGACATTTTAATGTCTTTTAAAGATATACAAATAGCCTGACTCTGTTGTAATTACTCTGTGTAACAGCAAACCAAAAAACTTGTTTCAGTGCTGGCCAACCATTCTGCCCCTTTAAAAGGGACAGTAGAAGTTGAAGGTGGTAGTCCCAGCCAAACTGGGATTGATGTGCAAAATTGTGCCTTAAAGGAAAAAAAATTCTTTACGCAATTAATAATTAAGTTCTTGCTTGAGCACGGTTTTACCTGAAAAGCCCATCTTCATTAGGATCATATTCACCAGTTCTTTCACGTGTTGTTTATTATAGATGTCTGGAATTAGTAATATGCATCTGTAGTACTGAAGACAAGAATGGTAAATTAAAGCTGGCTCTCAAATTAAGTTTCTCTTTGCATTCTTGAACATCTGATGCTAAGGAAGAAAGCATCATATACAGGTTATTAAAAAAGCCCCAAGCAAAATTATAGAAAAGGGGAAGGTTTTTAATGCTTGAGTTCAAAGCACATGCCAAGTAAAGAGTCTACAGGCCACTGAAATGTTTAAAAGTACATCAGATATGAGAAAAACACCTACTTGGCAAGGAGAAGGAATTATACAAGTATTATGCAACCCTTCCTCAGTCAACAAAAAAATCCCAAACAAAGACTAAGACTGTGAAATGTCTACAGTGGAATTTTTAAACCTCCTTATTAGAACTTCTATCAAGAATTTTTGTCTTAAAGACATGGACAGAATTCCAATGGAAGTCTTAAGAACCATATTCACTAGCAGAACATACTTGTTAAGAAAAGCACCAGCAAGAGGCTACCAATAACAGCAGCTTATCCTTTAGAGTAGCATGTATAGAAGTGGACCTAGCCCACAGAGATGTGTTGTTCACAGCTCACCTTTAGGTCTTTCAGTGGTATTTCCAGATATTTTTGTATTGCATGTGACCATATAACTTCAAGGTCTGCTAATACTGCAGTGAGGGAGCCACCAGGTCCTGCATGGAGATTCAACTGCCCTCTTCTAATAGGCCAATGGATATTATAAGAATCCAATGGATTAACATACAGTGCCTGAAAATAAGAGATGATACATTGCTTTTTCCAAAAGATTAGTAACCAATACTAGAAAGAAAATTATTTCAGAAGCAGATACAAGAAGACAGCACTGAGATGGATGTGACAGCAATACAGAGACTTTGTTTATAACAGGGCTTGAAATAAAAAGACAGTTATTACATTGTTTAAATTGTTTTAATGTTCTTATCCATGGACATCTATTGAACATAATGGTATATTTTGCCATTATCTCAAATTAGACACTAAAATAACTTAAACTCTTTGAAGCTCATGAATACCTAGTGAATACTCAGCAGTGATTCCATGTACTGATTCTTTTACCAGTTCCTTCACTTTTCTCTGATTTATGCCATAGGGACAAAGTTCTCACTCAGTCCCTGCAGAAACACTGATTTGTAGGAGCAATGGATCCAAGATGCTTGTTAGGCAAATGAGGGAAACCCTCTGTCTTCCTGAGTGATATCAAATATTCAATTATTTCATAGTTTCTCGAGGATTGCTTGGCTAATGTTATGTGTCTTGCAGTACATACTCACTTTTATCAAACTGCTTCTGATGATGTGGCTACAATAAAACACATGAAGCCGCATTCAGCAGGAAAATCAATCTTACCTCTTCTCCTACCAAAAATTCAGGATGATTTGATGTGTTTGTCCACTTGGCCCCAGAGCTGTGATCCAAAATAGCTGGTCGCATCTGTCTGTTGTATGACCTGGCCTGAAACATAATCAAAACAAATCCTGCTGATAAATATTTCACCAGTCACTTTTTAGCATGGAAGAAAAATGAAACACCCCCTCGACCTGAGCCCTCCAGGAAACATTTTAAATCTTAATTTTCTCAGATCTTTAGAGTTAAATCACACAATAGCACTATCCATATTTGTTGTATAAAGGATAGCTCCTCCTGTCCACTAAAACAAAGCGTCACACCAAAGGACTACAAGAACGAACAATTTAATAGAATCTTAAAAATGAGTTACCTGATCAGGTGACACTGGTATACGCCTTGCTCCATTTGACATCTTTTTGGACCATATTGCTTGGTCCACCATTTTAAGGCCATTTTGTCTCTGCTCAGTACTTTCAGGTTTCTAAGGAAAATTCCAAATATACAATGTAAATACATACTTTCCAACTATGTCTATAATACTGAAGCAATGGTTAAACAATAAAATCTTTACTGTAGTTGATAGCCTGTAGAAAGGACAGAAGCTTGTACAATGCAAAATAAATCTGTGCTTATTTTTAAAGAAACTATTTTTATATTAGAGTTCCCAACACCTATTTATCAAAGTTGACTTGAATGTTTTGACTGGAGTGACTGCTGGACTTCATCTCCAGAGCAATGCACTCAGATCACTATCTACATAACTATTAAATAGGAGCAAAAATGTTTATACAGATATCAAATATTTAAATGTGAAGTTTACCATTAGAGACTTCAATTTTATAATTTTTCTTTTTTTTTTTACAGATCTAGATTAGGAATAAGAGCACTACATTTCTGAGCAGGCTGGACTAAAATCGCTTGCTGTGTTATCCAAGTCACAAACCAACCTGCAACCAAGGCATTCAGAAATGGAACAGTCCAATTCTAATCCTACAGCTATTTCTATCAACAGAAATAGCGAGTGTGGTAACAGAACACAGTGTAGGGAAATCAACATGTATAAACCCCGCATCTATCAATATATTAGATTCAGTTCAGTGCCAACAAATCACATAAAGCCCAAAGAAAGATTGGTGCAAGCTTTAGTAGGTGGCAGCTACAGCACATCAAAAGCATGAAAAAAAATCAACTTGAGACGTATTCTTCTCTGGAAAAACCATAAAGTAGGAGGGGAAGACATGCACTATACAGCAGACAGAAACGCTACAGAAGTAGGTAGTTATCACATGGATCTTGGTGCGTGCCCGGCTTACATTGAGGCCGTCCCTCAGCAGCCAGCTGTCCCTGTAGGCCGCCTGGCCCTGCTGCTTGTGCCGCCGGGCGATGACGTGCGGGATCCCTGCGGGCAGCGTGTCCGTGGCTCTCCCGAGCCGCAGGGTGGTCGAGCCGGGGTGGATCACCACGATGAAGTTGCTCTGTATTTGCTGAAAGCAGCACAACGCGCGCAGAGTCAGACGGAGTCCCCACGCCCACCTGGAGCCCCCCGGCGCTTCCACACCCCCGTCCCCAGGCCTTTAAAAGGCCGATCCCGGGCCGGGCCCGCCCTAGCAGGGAGGGAGCACCGCCCCGAGCGGCCGCGGCCCGGCCTCACCTCCTGCAGGGACTCGGGCACGGCGGCGGGGACGATGGGCCGCTTGACGCCGCGCTGCTCCCGCTCCCGGTCGCGCTCCTTATCTTTCCCGTTCTCCGCCTCGCCTTTCTCCGCCTGGGTCATGCTCCCGCCGGGCGGAAGCCGCGTCTCCGGGCCCGAGCGGCGCCGGGCCCAGCACAGGGCGGAAGCGGGCGGGCCCTCGCCCGGCGCCGCCCCTCGCGCAGGTACCGGGAGGGCTCGGCCGCCCCTCGGGCAGGGACTGAGCGGGTCTCGGCGGCCCCTCGGTACTGCCCCGGGCAGGCTGGACTCGCATTGGGGTGCGGGGGCAGCGGCCGCCCCGGCCCCTGCAAACAGGGAGCTCGGGGAGCACCCCCGCCGCTACAGCGGGTCTGGTGCAGCCGCAGCCAAATGCTGGGCTGTTACTGCTGGTGGGTTTGCAGGAGAGATAACAGCTTCTCCCTCAGCTTAAAATATGGCTCTTTGTAAAGATCGTAGTACAGCTGATGTACGGGGTGCACCAGTGAAGAACTAATGATGGCCTGTCTACCTGTACGCACCTGGTGTGCGGCAGCACGTTCTTCTGTGAGGTGTGTGAGTGGGACGATTGAGTGGATCTCGGGGGAATCTGACTTTTAAAAGTGAAGTCTGCTGTTGCATAGCAGGTCTAAAGACTGTAACTTTGTGTAGGGTACGTGTAGCAGGAGTGGGAGCCCCTGTACGGCTTGTTAACAGAGGGGTATTGGCGGATGTTTTAAATTCCTTCAGGAAGGTTGGGGAGTACACTCAGTGCAGGAGGCTCCGGGTGCAGGTGCAGGGGGAGCCCTGGGGGGGGGGGGGAACTCCACCTGAGAGGCTGTGGCCCGCCCAGGTGCCCCTGACCTACAGACTTTCTGTGCTTAAGACTGTGAGGGTATATAAAACCCCAGGAGTTCCTTTGTTTGGGGTCCCTTCTCAGAGGCACCAGCTTGAGCTGTTATTTATTTATTGCACCAACATTAAATTATTATAAGGATCCAGGTGTCTGAGACTTGCTATGGGAAACCTGGTCTGTGTGAGTGGGCTCTGCGGGGAGTCCTGCAGGGCTCATGGGGCCACCCCGTTGAGGGGCCTTGATCGCAGCTCAGGTGGGGTGGGTGTGACTGCCAAAGTGGCTCCTGGATGGTCTGACAGGAAAGTTTCCTTAACAAGAGATTATTAGACAGGCTCAAGTAGAAATTTTGCAGTGGCACGTTGTAGAAAATAATCTGTATTTTTGCCAGCTAATGCTGTCACAAATAGATGCAGCCCTCTCTAAAAAAACAAACATGAAAACCTCCCCACAAACAAAATCCCAAGTGAACTTCAAAACGGTAAGAAACTCCCATCCTGAAATGGAGGTGATAAAAGGTAGTTACTATTTGAAAGAAAATAATTCTTCTGAATTAGCATTCAGTATTTGACTTTACTATCCTTTTCTTTTCCTGTATTAACAAGACCTAATTTTACTGAAAAAAAACCTCAGAAGTTTTACCGAAATTTGTAAATAGGCTTAAACATTTGATTATGTTTATAATAGAGAAGGAAGCAGTTTTAAGAGGCGCTTGTTTTTAAAGTGCTTCTAGAGTATTATTAATACCATGAAAACATAGCAAAGTACAGAATGTTTGTCCTGACAAAAACAGAGTAAATACACAATTTTGTAGAGCAGCACCTCCTATGCTTGGCACTTGAGGGACCATCTGTATGTACTATAAATATGTATTCTTCCTCATTTGAATAGCTGAGGACTTACTGTAGTTCAGATTTTTTCGGTTTCTAAAAATGATGAGAGTCAGCCTTGTGACAAGCCAAATATAATTTACTTATAACTTTGCAACTACAGTAAAATATTCAGAAACTATACAAAGACTTTAGACAGTAAACATGTATTTAGTAAAACTGTGGCTCAGTTACACCGGATCCTTGAAGAAGGAGTTCCCAGTACAACTTCATTAATCTGCTTAAAGCACAGAACAGTTTCCAGTCAGATGTACACATTCACAATATTCAAGTATATTTGGTCCACCACTGAACTCTTCTTCCTTTCATCTTGCAAATGTGTACATTTGTGCCTGCCTCTTCAGCAGGCATTTACCTAAAAGATAAAGTAATTACAGTACATTTAAAGACAACAAGGTCTCTCTTCACGAGATAAAGTTAAGCACCAATTTTACTTTTTTTTAGCTAGATAAGATACTAAGACTTTCAAACTTTATTCCTGAACAGGTTGCACATTGCTGTCATTATCCAAAAGCCATCTCCACAGTCTATTCATCTTATGTGTAGTCAAATACAAAAAATCCCCTGAAACATCCCATTTTTTTCACCATTTGGAAGATGCTTATCCTTTTTCTAGGGAACTGAAAGAGTGATGTGTTTTTTGGATTATGAATTTTTCCTTATGAAATTTACAGGTATTAACCACCTGCATGTGGTTTATTTCTTTGTAACTTTTCTTGAGGTAACAAAAGGAAGTGACTAATCACAAACTGGGACTGTTTACTTAGGTCTTAAAGTAAATTAAACCATACTGTATATACACTCAGTGTTGGATGTCACTTCCAAAAGCCAAACTAAGTAATAAAAAGGAATTAAAAGTTCAGGCAGCCATAAAAAAGTTAAAGACCAAGGGGTTTGTCTCCATTTTTAAGCAATTTTTATACTTTTTATACTAAAATTTTTATACTTTACTGGAATTCAAGATTTACATGGCTGTATCACTGTAACAGGCAAAAAATGTTTTTACTAAGTCTTTTAACAACTTTATTATTTTTCTTCTTCCCTATTAAGAAGTATCTATTTCAAATAAAAAACTCTCCCATATCCTATAATAACTATTAGAAATGCAAACAAAATTTCGGTTGCTTCTGACCCGGACAGGACTTTAAATTAGCAGCCAAAAAAGATGAAAATCTATGATGACTTTATCAGATGTGTTTAAAAGTCTCTGCTAACACTTTGGCTCAGAAATTGTGGATAACCAAAGTCTTTTAACAACTCCTCTCTCTCCCTTTTCTCCTCCACTTTACTGTAAGTATCCAACCATTTTGATTGTCTGTCTGTTTTGGTACCTTCTGCCAAAGGAGGATGATCTACCTTAACCGTGAATAATTGTTATTTAAACCCCACCCCCAATGTTCAAAGCAGGATACAGCAGATTTGGAATTACCTTCCTCATCCACCTCCAGCCATTGGTGGTGGACTGGGGCCTCCCCCCAAGTGATTTATTCGACCCATCCTACGGCGAGGATGTGCTGGGGGCCTGGAAAGAAAGCAATTCTATTGTCTTTAAACTAGAAATACAGTAACACTGTCTCTAGATGACACTAATTAGAAAGTTAGAGCCTCTGAAAAAGCTGAGTTTCATTTGAAAAGCTTTAAACCCCCCCTCACTCCCACTTCCAGGAAAGTTCTCTTAGGCAAACTGTTCCCATTATTCCTGTGAAAACTCACAGCCTGGTACTGGTACAGAGTCCTAGGAAACAGGCTGTGGTGTTTTGATATCCCTGTAACTGAATCTTTTGCTATATTTGTAGCTAATGAAATACATGAAATGACTGAGGTAATGTAAATCAAATGCTGAGGATAAGCAAGTCCAAGAAAAGAAAGTCAGCAAAGATACATCTTGTCTATCAGGCAGAGTGCTAGGCTGTCCTGTTTTTGCAGCTCTCCAAACCTGTATATTGTTAACAATATGCAGATAAACATTCTAGTCTTCCTATATAAGATAATTTACTCAGGTTCCTGTTATTTTGCTAAGATAGGAAAAAATCAGAACTGATGTGAACATGAAAAAATACCCTCTTCCGTCATTGTATCCTGAATAGGAGGAAGATGTGTAGCCTCTTCTTCTCAAATCTGGTTGAATAATGCTCTGGAAACTGAAAAATAAAACAAAGAGTTAGGTGAACTGACTGCTAGACATAGTTGATCAATGTTTGGACTGCAAGATAAGAAATGGCCTGAAAAATAGTAAGTAGTGTTGAAGAATGAATAGTGAATAATGAATTCTCCAGATCAATGTTGTTTAAGTCTTGGCAATTTTGATCCTATATATGAAACTGAAATCTGAAGTAATGCCAAATTACAGTGAGGCTCAAACTAAAACATCTAGTTTTCTGGTAAATATGCAAGAAATGCATGAAGTATAAATCTGCAACTGAAACAATCCAGAACTGTTGAATACATCAGAACAACTTTGTTTCTTAACTGGCTCATCTGGGGCCATAAATTTATTGATTACTGCTGTGTGATTGTTTTTACATAGCCAGAATCTATTGTCACCAGTAGAAATCCTCCAAATAATAGCTTAATTATTTGATCTGTTACCAGACAGTAGCTGTTTAACAGAAGTGTATGCTTTTTCTTTTTGCAGGATCAAAACAGATGACATGTAAGACAACTCATTTGAACTGCCAAGAACTTGCATCACTTTTCATGAACTTGTTATTAAGCCTCCTGTAGTGCTTAATAACCAAAACCACATAGTCACAGTCAAACATTTGTGGACATGGAATGCTAAAGAGCAAATGCAACATTTTTATTGTTGTTACTGATAGCTTGTGGCAAATCTAAAATAAATCTCACCGAGAGAATTAACTTCTACTTACAAGAGAACCACAAAATCTGCTATTGACCAGAAGAAATCTGTTATAGATGACAACCTCCAAGGAGCCCGACTCTGGTTATCCAAAACCTGTCCTGTAACACATCCAGATGCAAAACATGCAGTGATGTCCAGTGTGTGGGACTGCACAGTACAGTACACAAAAACACATCTGCTGAGTCCAGAATTTGCAAATGGGGGGGAGAGGCTTCACTTCATGGGCCACGACAGCGAGTTTAATCCCCTACAGATTATTTATTACGCAAGCACTTGAACTAAGGGGGTGACCAACACCAAAGGATCTCTGTATCCTGGAAACCCACACAAAGCACCAGTGCCGTATCTGTTTTTCCGTCCGTGGTTAAAATGCCGTTACACTCTCGGTATCCGCAGAACACGCTCGGACTTTCCAAAGTCCCTCAGCGCGGCTGAGCCGCGGGCGAGGTTCAGCGCAGGCCGCGGGGTGACGCCACACCGGCAGCGGGCGGATCCCGCCGTGCTCTCCCGGCGGTGGCGGCGGCTCTGCCCAGCGCGGTGCCCGCGGTCGCTGCCCCCGTCCCGTCCCGTCCCGTC
>VYZS01041255.1:0-30975 GCA_013400695.1 Neodrepanis coruscans | reverse complement strand
TAATTTAAATTTAATGCCTATCTGGCTCAACTTCTTAAAACTGAACAAAATATAATAAGAGAAGGAAAACCAATGTGGATGTTTTAAGGCCATAGTGGAATTTTCTAAATGCACTTTTTTGTTATCTGGTAGTTCAAGGCAATTCAACTTTAATTCATGTCTAAAAACATATACATAGGTTTTTAAAATTATTTCAGCCAAAACCAAATACAGAAAACACAAAATATTGTTCCTCCTCTATCAGATAGGAGGGGAAGTTTGTGTAATTGATGGATTTGAGGGGTTTTTTTTCTTACACTTAATTTTGTTTTTGTTTTTACAGGAAATAATGAAAAAAGTGTGCCACAACTCTTGATCAGAGACCTGACATTTGAGAAGAAGCCATTAGCTAAGCTCATGTTTTCTCCTGATCAAGAAAATCATCCATCAAAAGCACCAGTCAAATATGGTGAATTGATTGTATTAGGGTAAGTGTTTGTGTATGGGAGTCTGAGGGTTTTCTAATGGGTTACATTGTAGTCTTGGAGGAGAGTATATCTATTTCTTATGGCGTTTATTTCAGTCAAAATTCTCTAAAATATTAGCTCTCCACCAGGGTTGGAGACTACTTAGAATCCTTCATTGACAGTGTGAACACATGTTATACAGATAAAGCTACAGATAGACAGATAATCTTCCTTGGTTTCATGTTTGAGACCTGAGTCTCTTTGATTTGTTGATAGCAGACTTGAGATTAGTCTGGGAAGCATTCCTTGTCCTACAAGCTTCGTGTGTCTGTGCTGGGATTCTCTGGGCATGTTTCAGTATCCTCAGATTTACATGTGATTAACTGGAAATCTGCAATAGGTAACACTATACTAATTAAGAATAACATTAGAATGAAAGTTCTTGTGGATCTGTATCTCATGAGAAGCTGAGTAATGAGATGGATTTTGTTCTTGTTCTTTGCTTTTTGATAGGTACAATGGGTCTCTCCCAAATGGAGATAGAGGAAGAAGAAAAAGTAGGTTTGCTTTATTTAAAAGGCCCAAGGCAAATGGGGTGAAACCTAGCACTGTTCATATTGCCTGTACCCCTCAAGCAGCAAAGGTAAGCTCCATTTCTCTAAGTCTGATTTCTCCTAATGCTTTATAAAGAGCTCTGTCAAGTCAGAGCTTTATGAAACAATGTGAAAAACATGACATTCTGGTTGTGAAAAGAATGGTTCATGTTTACCCAAAGCTTTTTGGTACCTGTCAGAGTTAGCAAGAAACAGTTCAGCAAAGCCTTGTCCTTGCTGTGCCCAGAAAGAAAAATCATTATTCTTGAAACATGAATGTTCTGGGCACAGGCTGGTCATGTAGAACACTTAGTATTTTGTTTTCCTTCCAAACTCACTACAGACATCTGTTCTAGACTTTGTGTTTTTGCTCTCACTCATACTTTAGGGCTAACTTGGCTTCAATAAAGCTGACTTTTAAATGGTCCTTTGCCAGAGCTCTGCCTGCACTTGATGCTCCCATCTGATGGGTGGGAGTTCTCCAGGGGTGGAGACAGGTGGGTTTTGCAGGGCATTTTTCACAGGGCTTATAGTCAGAATTCCCAGTAAGAAGTAGTAAAGGCAGGGCTTAGGTCCTGAAGTTGAATCATGTTTTATGTCAGAGTTAATATATTACAGCTAAGGTATTACCATGGAATATTTCTTTATTGTCACTATTCAGATGTGTGTGCAAATATGTTCAGTAATTAATGGAGCATTTCTACTGAAAGAATGGAATTTGAGGAGGCTTAGTGGTTGTTTACAAATTGCCAGTGACAAGATCAGACCCTTAAATACAGTAGTGTTAAGTGTTTGACTCTGAATACTTGGACACTTAAGAACACCATGGAGTATTCTGAAATGAAAAGAATTTTTCTAACCAAAGTTCTTGTGGCAGAGTTACATTCACAGGAGATCTTGAAAAGGACACTTACTTTCGCAAATTGTTTATGGCCTTCCAGTAAGTGCTGTTTAGAAGCACTTCTAGAATAGTGTTTGTTCAGTTCCTAGTAGTTAGTTGCAGAATGAACATTAGACTAGCAAACTGAAACCTAGATGACTTTGCTACACCTTCAGCAATCTGCCAAGTTTCTCCATTTTACTTTACTTACCATCACATTTTTTGTCTATGNTTACTTTACTTACCACCACATTTTTTGTCTATGTGTCTTGCCAGTCATCACTGATTTTAGTATGAACTCAGATCCTGTTTTTAGAACGAGGTCCTTAAGTTTTTGTCCTGACTTTGCTGTTGGACAAGTTCAGGCTGAGGCAGCCATGAAGGTGTTACATTCAGTTGTTTTGTTCTTTTGTGTTAAGGCCAGCTTAGCTTTAACAAAAAACATGACTAATAATGTACCCTGGTTACGTGTGTTTTGCTGCAGCATGTGGTGAAGAGACCAGTTTGGTCTGTTGCTGAATCAATCCTGCAGCCTTTTTTTAATGGCCAGGACTGGCTTTTGTGAAGTTGAACTGCAGGTGTAGTTCTGTAGTAATGCAAGAATCTGCATATATATATATAGATATAGATATAGATAGTCTGCTTTGTTGCTGTATACCATCGAGTTATTATGCCCTGGTTCAAAAATATTTGGCTTCTTTTCACAGGCAATAAGTAATAAGGACCAACACAGCATATCTTACACCTTGTCTCGGGCCCAGACAGTAGTAGTTGAATATACACATGACAGCAACACAGATATGTTCCAGGTATGTGAAGTAAATATGTAAGTGTGTTCTCATTTTTGGTGGCTTCTCACCCTCTGAGCAGGGTTTTTCCCTCGGACCCAAAAGTTTGCATGTGTCAGTTTCTGCACTTCACTGTTCAGAGCAATTTAATTCTGTTCATTCCCAAGGCCATCCCATAAACAAGTCTGTGTCCGTGCACCTCTTTTAGACTTGGGCAAAGGTGAAAGTTGGGGGGTTTTGTGACTAATGCACAGCATTATGGTTCTACCTTTGATTGCTGGTTGGCAGGTCATGTAACCTGCCTTCTAGTCCCTCCTTGCAAAGTGAAGAATAAAGTGCACCGTTCTCTTTAAGCCCTTGGAACTTTGCTTCTGGCATTTACAAAGGGATTTGGGATCAGCCAGTTGGAGACAGGGCAGAAGAAATACAGTGTGGAAACACAGGAAAGCTTTTGGCACAACTAATACGAAAAATACCCTGAACTTCTTTAAGCAAACCCAGAAATGTCTGGAGCTCTGGGACATGTGGAGAGGAGCCTCAGTGCTGATGCTGGCAGTTCAGAGCAACCTTGCTGCAGTTCCTGTGTGTATGAGAAGGGACCACAAACACATTTGCAGCTGTGGTGTGCACTCATATCTTATAATTGTTTCCTGTTTTTCTCAAGAGGAAGGGTTTTGTTTGGGCTTTTTTTTTTAATGTGTGCTTTGTTCTTTCTGATTCCCAGCCTGATCTTGCATTGATTTTTTTTTTCCCCCTCATTGTTGTCAGTAATTTATGGAAAGGAGTTTTGCTGTCACAGCATTTAGTTGTGACGCCACTGCAAGATCTAAGGAGGTGGGAGGTGTTGGGAAGTGGTGGAGGAAGCTGCTCTGCAACTGCAAATACTTAGAGCAGAGCAAAGGGACTGTAATGAAATCACTGCAGCATAAGCTATTGTCTGTGTGAGTGTTCTCTCTTCAGGCCTGTTGTGGCATGTGTGCTGCTCTGAAATTGCCCCTGGCAGTCCCTGTGTACTGATGGGTTGTCCTGCCTAAGAAGCAATAGAAAAATGTGTTCTGACAAAGCAGTTTTAGTCTCGTGAAAGCTCTCCAGCCTTCATCAAAAGGCAGCTGAAGCTTTTGGGTCTCCTGCTCAGCAGTTAATCTTAATATAACCAACTTTTTCTTAAGAGCCTGATTGCTCTGGAAGTGAGTGAGTAGTAGTGTGTAAGAGAGCTTTAAACCTGGCTGTTTGTATGTTTGGGAGAGGGATATTATTCCTCTTCTTGCTCTGTAAAGAAAAGAACAATATGAGCTGGCTGGAAAAGCAGTGATACTCATGCAGTTCTATCAAACTCAGAACAGTTGTGTGGGACTGAAAAACTCCCTGCAGAAAGAAAAGAAGGCACAGCTACCAGAAAATCTGATTGTAGTCACATGTTGCATTCCTGTGTTCTGTGCATGTTACTGTAACCCCTCTGTGCCACAAGCACCTTGTACCTGGTCTTTCACAGAAGGTTTGCTGCTTCTCAATGCCCCACCAGACCTGAAGGGACAGCTCACATAATCTAATTTTCCTACATCACACCTCCACCTAGTTTGGCATTGTTCAGAATATTCTGGGCATGCAGAGTGACTGGATGTCATTTTTGTTCCCTCTAACTGCTGTTCCCTGACTGTTTTGGTTGCCACTGCAGCAGGTCTGCCTGACCTCAGTGTAACCTCTCTGGTGAGAAGGCCTTCAATGGGAAATCATCTCAGTATTGACTTAATTTACATCATTTTATTCCCCTTTCCTTCAGCTGGCTATACCCAGCTTTCAGAATAACTTTGCTCACTTGGAGGGACAATAATTCATCAGTTGAGATTAGGCTTTAGAAACCTAGATGGGGGGGGGGGGAAGAATGCTTTAAACTGTAACATCAGTATTTTTATATCATCACTTTCAAGTGCTTTGGATTTGAGTATTCTTAGACTCAAGGACGAACTTCTGACCAGTTTTTTTTAATCCTTTTCCAGATTGGTCGGTCAACGGAGAGTCCTATAGACTTTGTAGTAACGGACACAGTTCCTGGAAGTCAGAGTAATTCGGATACACAGTCTGTGCAGAGCACTATATCAAGGTTTGCCTGCAGAATCATATGTGAACGTAACCCTCCCTTTACAGCAAGAATATATGCTGCAGGATTTGACTCCTCAAAAAACATTTTTCTTGGGGTAAGGGAACACTTCTTTTTTTTAACCTCTTAAAATTCAGTTCAGGCTTATTTTTTAAATTAATTCTTAGCTCCACTTCAGCCAAATTTAAGCAATCATTGATGTAATTTCTTTTAGGAGAAGGCTGCAAAGTGGAAGACATCAGATGGGCAAATGGATGGACTAACAACTAATGGAGTTCTTGTTATGCATCCTCGTAATGGATTCACAGAGGACTCCAAGCCAGGAGTGTGGAGAGAGATCTCTGTCTGTGGGAATGTGTTCAGCCTCCGTGAAACCAGATCAGCTCAGCAGAGGGGAAAAATGGTGAGAGTAGTGACCAGTGTTTTATGCAACCTGTTTAAAATGTGTACAGCCCTAAGTGGTAAAGTTTGGGCACAGAGCTGGAATTTGCTGGAATTCAGTGTAGTTGTCACCTCTGCCATTAGTTACACTGAATTTTAAGTGTCTGTCTCCATGCACAGAAGTGTCTTGCTCAACCTGAATTACTGACTGAGTTCATCTACAAACTAGTACTTAATTGCACATCTAGACTGCTCTCCTAAATTGACTTGCCAGTCTGCCATGTACTTGTGCAGACTGTCCTAGCCCTGTGCACATTTCAAAGAGTATTTTCCTGATTCTCCCTCTTGAGTTCATGCTTTGGAGGTTTTTCCACTTTTCCCTTCTTACAGAATAATAAAGAATAATTATAATTTTATTGTATATTCATTCCCACCTTGGCATTTTGAGTTTTCCTCTTCCTCATTTCCAAAGCGTTGGTGACATTTCCAGGAGATAATTGGATAATTGGTGTGACTTGGGATCTCTCAGCAAAGAGAAATGCTACTCTGAACACTTTAAGTATTTAGCTAGGAGTGCTGTGGAGGAGGGGAAAGCCATGTGTAGAGATGTGTTTGAAGAAAGGAGTCTAAAATATGATGGGGGACTAAGCGAGGCTTGTGCCATCCCTCCTTGATGCATTTCAAGTGACGTGGCTGGGAGTTCTGTAGGGATGGAGTTGAAAGAAGCTAAGACTGGAGAGGAAATTTTTATGACTTAATGTGGTCTATTTTAATGCACACATTGATCTCTTATGATGTTGGGATAGGCTTTTCCCCAAAGGAAAAAAAAAGGAGGGGAGGGAAAAAAAAAAAGCAGCTGACACTGGGCTCTCCATGGGCATCTTGTATGGACAGCCAGGAGCCACTTGAAACTTTGTCTGGATCCTCCAGCCAGATTTGTATTATGGAAGTGCATGGTGTTACCCTTTAGGTACCCTTGGGTGACCCCTCTCCTTCTCTGTGTCCACCACAAGGTTGAGAACGAAACGAACCAGCTGCAGGACGGGTCTCTGATCGACCTGTGCGGGGCGACGCTGCTGTGGCGCACGGCGGAGGGGCTGTCCCGCACCCCCACCCTCAAGCACCTGGAGGCCCTGAGGCAGGAGATCAACGCGGCCAGGCCCCAGTGTCCCGTGGGCTTCAACACCTTGGCCTTCCCCAGCATGAAGAGAAAAGATGTCGTCGACGAAAAGCAGCCGTGGGTGTACCTGAACTGTGGCCACGTGCACGGGTACCATAACTGGGGGAACAAGGAGGAGAGAGACGGCAAGGACCGCGAGTGCCCCATGTGCCGCTCCGTGGGCCCCTACGTGCCCCTGTGGCTCGGCTGTGAGGCGGGGTTTTATGTGGATGCCGGACCTCCCACTCACGCCTTCAGCCCGTGCGGACACGTGTGCTCCGAAAAGACAACTGCCTATTGGTCCCAAATTCCTCTCCCCCACGGTACTCACACTTTTCACGCAGCCTGTCCCTTCTGCGCACATCAGCTGGCTGGTGAGCAGGGCTACATCAGACTCATTTTCCAAGGACCTCTTGACTAACACAGGTGTTACCCAGGACTGCAGTAAACTGATAAGCTAAGCGGTTCCGATTTTTAAACCAACTGTTTTTTCGTATTCTCTGGGCTTTGCTGGTTTGCATTAAGATGAAGAATTTTTTGGGTTTTTGTTACAACAGCTAAATCCCTCTCTATTGAGAAAAGTCTGGAAATAGAAGAAACTGGGGGGGGGAGGGGGAAGACTCCTGCTTTTTTTAGTTAATAACTACTTCTGAAGAGGTGAAGGAAGTGTTGTAGAGTGAACTTCGATGCCTTCCGTTTAGTGGTTTTGAATCACATGCCCACAGTGTTTGAAAGTTGTTTCATCCTTTTTGTATATGGAGGGTAAATAGTTCAAAGAACATTAGTTTACAGCTTGGATGCAAACATTGTAAAATATAACATGTATATTAACTCTTTTCTATTTATCTTTATTATTGAAAACACGTAGAATGTTTAGAGAGTAGCATGGTCATAGTGTGTTACATCCAGCAATTGGATGTGTAGAGTAGTTCTGGATGGAGAAGAACGTGAGATGGAAATGGTAGAAAAATCTTTTAATCTAAAATACTGAGTTCTTAGAATAGTTAAAATGCTTTTTAAACAAAGCTAATGCAAATTATGATGGCATAAAGTTGTACTTTAACCGTGTTGAAAGGTAGCTAAGAAGGACTTCTGAAAATGTCTTTTTGGTAGGACTGTACTTAAGATCTGGTTGTGAGGAGAATATTTACCAGACTCTTTGAATATGCAACTTAGTCTAGATTAAGGATTTTTTTTCTCCCTTCACGCTAACACTTCTCTTTATTTAGCATTAGTGACATTTTGTGAGGGTTTTTCCAATGTTAAACATGAACAGACCTGAAAGATGAGGCTTGTTCTGTTCTTGCTGTTTAGGGCAGGGGGTGAGGGGAGAGGTGGATGGACCCAGGAATGTGTGTGAGGTGGAGCAATTTGTGACTGGGCCACATCCCAACTTGGGACGGGTTTGTCAGGTGGATGCTCTGCCTTCCACCCTCAGACTGGTGTGTGGGGGCCTTTATCCTGCTGCCAGGTGCAAATGCTCATTGAGGCCACACATGGAACAAAGGTGGAGACTGGTACCCAAGGGATGTGTGGCTGTGTCCCAACATCCTTGGGCAGCTGGTCACAATTTGCAGTCTATTGGAAGAGCTGGGGCTGGACTGGGCTCAGACCCCTCATGTGGGACACTGCAGTGGGCTCTGGTCTCCCTCTGCCCTCCCCTCCCTCCCCATTCACTGGAAAAGACCAGTGCACTACGTGCAGCTTTGCTGCTGACCCACTGTGCTCCATGGCAAACACACAACCTGACCTTCTTAGGATTGATTTGAGCTTTTTCAGCCAGCTTCATGCATTTTATTTTTCTCAAAGTATGTACTGTATAATTGACAGTAGCAAATTTCTGTACTTTATAGCATAAGCTTTCATTTTTCTTTTGAAGCTGTTCTGAAGTTTTCTTGGTTTAAAGAGACCTGTGTTGCTTAGATGTCATAAATTACTTACTTCGACTGTCAATTATTTCTCCATTTTTTAAAAAGAAATTATATATATTGTTTGGTTCACTCAGGAAATGCATGTGTCAGGAAACCTGTACTATAAGTTCAGTTAGCTGTCATGTACAAGTAACTGCTGTTACTCCCTTTCCATAGAAATATAACTGATTTTGACATTTTCCAGATTATATGCATTAAGTAATGAAACTTATGCAGCAAGAAATCCCTGTATTGTAGTTGTTCTAATCATCTTATTCAAACTATAGTATACTGTAGTTTTAATTTTTATTTGCAAATTAATTTATTCAAACTACGTGAGTAAACACTTTTCAAAAATAGAAGTTCTGGGATTGTCTGTGGCTTTGTTTCCAAGAGGCTGGAAAGGTGCCTGGGGATGGCCCTTTTATTGTCACCTAAGCTTTCTGTTCTGTGTGTGTGGATTAAGAGCACAGAGCAGCAGCAGCTGTAAGGACTTTGCATGTTTCCCTGGGCTTGGCTTTGAATGGTTCCTTTCAGATGTGACCTCTCAATGTGTTTTATATTTAACTCTGTGTTAACAAAGGTGAGATTGTTGTTTAAAAGACACAGTTAAATGATTTCTTTCCTAAAAAAGTTACAAATAATGAAATGTAAGCAAAAACTGAACTGTTGGAGCACTTCCAAAATTATAAGAGCTCATGATTCTGTCTTCTACAAAATCTGATTGACACTTCTCTGGTCCTGATGTTGTTGACTACGGGAACATGAAAAATCAGGCAAGGACGTGATGAAAGCCACAAGGCAGTGTGAGTAACACACAGCTGAACTGTGAGCACAGATGGAGCTCAGGATGGTAGGAGGAGTATGGAAAGACATGTACTCACCCGTGTTGGAGGCACAGCTGGAGGCTGATGTGGAGCCAGGGGTGGATTTGGGTACACGCACATCTGGCTGAGGGTGAGAGGAGAGGTCTGTGCCCAACATGCAGCCATCACTAAGCCTCTATCCTTTTAAGATGTTATATTCTGCTTTCACTGTGTTTCTCTGCTCCACTCCTCACACCCTGCCCCCCTCAAAAAAGACACCCCAGACAAAGGGTGTCTGAGCAGAACTGGCTGTGTCTCTGGGGAGTGTTAGGCTAAGATCACTCTTCAGTGTCTGCTCCATGCTCTCTGCCTGTTGCATACTTCTCTTGACCCGAAATGGGTTTGTTAATCCTGTTTTTAAACAAGCAGAACATGGGCATTCAAATGCTTGAGACAGGGAAATCCCACTGTCAAAGGCAGGATAGCAACGCTTGAGTAGTTCGAGGAGCAAGTTCCATTACTATCCAGCAGCAGTTCTGACCGTGCCTCCCTCTTTGAGTTCCCCCAGGCTTCTGGTCTTGAATAAACAATTACAATAGTCCTCTGTAAATGGTAGAATGAATATCAGATTAAAAGTAAAAGGATCCCTTTGACTCAACCAGCTGACTGAAGCACTCTGAGCTTTAAGGTCATCGCTTGTGAGCAAATTTTGGAGTGGGGCAAAGTGCAAGAGGTGGCAGCATGCTGGCTTTGAGACAGTCACAGCTCCATTTGGGACAGCCTAAATCAGTACCTTGCACCTGTAAAAACCAGCCCCACGTGAGATCTGTGGCCTTCACCTGCTTTCAAAGATTTGCTCAACTGTCAGAAGCATTGGTGATGCAACCAACAGATGGGACAGGACTGTTCCCTGGAAGACCACTGGAAGTATGAGAAACTGATAAGGGAATGTGTGTGAAAATGGGGTTAAGTGTAGGTGCTTTTCTAGCCCTGAAGCTTATTGAGACTCTGCAGAAGTGCCTCTGGAAACCAGCAGCCAGTGTTCTGCAGCTGGTTTGTGCATGGCTGCTCTGTTCTGCGCAGTGTGGTGTGTAAAGCAGGTGATTTAATGAACCAATTTGCTCTTCAGCTGCAGGAAATTGCATGGATTTAACACTGGTAGAAGGCAGCCACTTGGCACAGCAGCTACCTAATGAAGTCCTTCTCTTGTTTTGGGGGATTTTTTTTGTTTTTTTTTTCCCCAAAGAAGAAGTGGGGCAGCTCAGTGTGTTGGCTGGCAGCAGGGCAGGAGCTGAGGGGGAGATTCCTGGGGGCTTTCCCTGGGTGGGCAGCCTGGTACCAGTGGAGCACTCCAGTCCCTTGGCTCACTCAGCCATCCAGGTTGAGTGCACCCGATGTGGCTCTGAGCTGTGTGGTGCAGCCTGTGGATAAGGTCTTCCAATCCCATCTGTGCTGGGCCTGTTACACCTGCAAGAATTAGCCAGATCTTCTGGAAGGTTTAACACCATGATGAAGTCACCCCAGGAGACTCCTGTGTTTGAAAGTGCTCTGCAAATCTCATAATGATCCTGCTCTGGCATGCTTGATCTCTTCCTGAAGTGACNGGGCTTTTATTCCCTCAAGCCTAAGGTGCCTCTGTGAGAGCAGCCATCCCAAACACAGCCTGCAGCAGGGCCTGTGGCTTCAGACATGCCCTGGCTGGGAATGGCAGTGGCCGCAAGCTTGAGTGCCTAAGTCTTCATGTTCCTGCCTTGGACCCTCTGTGAGCTGCTGCCCATCCTCCTCCTGCCTTCCAGCCCTGGCAGACACAGTCCATTCTGCAGCCACAGGAAGCAGGTGAAGGTGGGAGCCGGTCCTGTTTGCCTTGCCTGGTAAAAGCCTGTGTGGGATCAGGTAAGGCATTGCCTGGGGCTGTGTTCCCTGAGGCTGAGCTTGAGAAGAGATGAGTAACCAGAGGCAAAGAGCCAGCTCTGGCAGTCAGGAGCTCCCTGCCCACTCCCTGCTACTCTTGGATTTGCTGCTATTGTGCCCAGCTCTCCATCCTTGTCTTACTGCCCCTCTTGCAGGGCTGGCAGGAGGGAATGGGAACCAGCACCAACATCAGCCTGTTCGCTGGCCTGTGCTGCTTGCATGGCTCTGCTGGGAAGGGTGTGTTGGTGGCAGCAGCCAAGGCACAGCAGGGATTGGGGGGTGAGATCTCACTGGGGTGCAAATGACCTTATGGATCAACTCAAAGGACCTTTCTGCTGGCAGAGGCAACCCCTTTCTAATTTGGCAATACCTACAATGTTGTGATGCTTTTATTTTGAATACTTCTGCTGATTTAGTGTCACTAAACAGCTCTGAGGCAGGAGAAAAATTAATCTGCTCCAACTTCCATCCTCTACCTTGTCTATGTATGTAGTAGCAGTTCTGTACCGAGATCACTCCTGGGGATCTGCTGCCTTTCAGAAATACAATGAGAGTGGAGTCCTTTGGAGGTGGAACTCATGGCAGGGTTGTCTATTTTTCCTCATTGTAGTGGAAAGGGCTCATGAAAAGGATTCCCCTCCACAGCCCTTGCACAGCACACACTGGACTCCTGAGGATTCCCCAGGAGCACCACACGAAGCGTGAGCGGCACAGAGAGAGGAGGGAGGAAATGATAGTTTACACTGTCAGACAGTAGATATAAGTGCAGCATACAGTTAAATCACTCAGTGGGAAAAGCTTCCTTAGCTGTGTTTTCTTTACTGCTAACTCCTGAGATTAACTGTCTGCTTTTTCGTATCTCATTGTCTTGGCCCTTATATTTGTTTCAACTCCACCCCCCCAAAAAAAATTACATTGAATTCACTTTTCTCTGCAAATGTCTTACCTGAAAGTTTCTCAATCATGTTTGCTGTGGTTATGCCTTTTTTTCTTAAGTGACTCGATTGAAATATGTAGCTTTTAATGCATTCAACCATGTTGTCTGCATTCAGGCCCTGCAAAATGTATTTTGAGGGGTTTTTTGGTCATCTAGGCTTCAGCCTAGATAGGGTTTTCCTTCAGTCTATCCTGGAAAATGCTGGAAACATAAGCTTGTCAAGGATAGGGAAACAGCAATTGCTTTTCTGGACTCCTGGGAAACAGTTCATGAAGGATGAATCTTGTGGTAAGCCTGTCTCTGGGCAGAATGGATCCACTTCTTTCCCTGGATCATGCTCAGATCCCCAGCACCTCCCACCTCTGGGCCCTCCAATAAATTTTTAACATAACCACCTTAGAAATGGGATTTACCTGTGTTATTCCCTTTGGCTGGCTGGAATTCAGGAGCTGGATAAACATGAAGACTTCAG
Source organism: Neodrepanis coruscans (assembly GCA_013400695.1). Taxonomy (NCBI): domain Eukaryota; kingdom Metazoa; phylum Chordata; class Aves; order Passeriformes; family Philepittidae; genus Neodrepanis; species Neodrepanis coruscans. The sequence continues at coordinate 18,594 of VYZS01041255.1, read as the reverse complement.
TGCTTCCATATCTACATCTCTCCACAATAATATTTTTACTTGATCCCAGAAGACTTGAAACAAAACAAATGCATGCAGCGATATTCTAAACTTGCCTGGATGCAAAGCTAAAAACTGCAGCTTGCTGTCATGTGCTGGATGAAAGGAATTGAGTCAACTCATCCTTTCCAAAAATCCCATGCGCTTTTTTTTTTTTTCCTGTTGTGTGGGAGGAGGAGAGAATTCGTTATTCAGTGGAACGAGGACAATTAAAAGCAAATGCAGCTTCCAGCGATGCCATCATCTGTTCAGTTAGCCCTGAGCAACACGGAGGCAGAGCCTGGCTTTTTAATTGGCCTCCTTCCTCTTCCTGGCCTGTGCCTCCCCTTGGCACAGCGGCTGGCAATGGCAATTCCCAAAGTCTCCGTAGGACTGTGATGCAGCTGTGTCCACTTTTGTTTTGCCTGGACAATCACCTGCCTTGTGGCTTCAAAGGAGATGAAGGGCTGCAAACTGCAGTGGAGTGAGAGGTCACAGTTTCACCTGTCCAACTAGTGTTGCCCTGTAACAGGGACATGTCCGTGGCTCCCACTCCAGGATGAACCTGTGGTGTCATCACCCTTCACCATTGCTGGAGGATAAACATTGCCTGAGATGGGGCCAGGGATGTGGGCAACTTTCCCATATCCTGCCCCTTTCCCACAGCCCATGGTCACAGTGGCAGCAGACCAAAGCTGCCAGGGCCTCATGTCATTTAGGCAGCTTCACTTCTGAAGGGGAGCTAAATCAATCAACAGCTCTTTAAATACCACATAATCACCCAGGGCATGGATATTTAATGCTTTTTTTGCTTATTCCCATTAAAAGTGAATCCAGAGCAGCTTTCCTGAGCAGGGTAAGCGATGCCAAAGCCTCGGCTCCACCATGGCTCCGGGGACTTTCAGTGTTACTCAGCGTTTTTTGCCAGCGTCACTCTTTATCACTTGAAAATCTCACTCCACCTGTTCTGGAGCAGGGGAAGCAGAAGGTGTGTTCAAGCACCTTTGGGCGATGATGAATCATGCTCAGGGCAAACTCCTTTCCTCCTGCCTGCCAGGGAAGCCATCTCCAGAGCAGGAGTGAGTGCCTCTGCAAAAGTGGGGTTTGCCTAGAACTCCTGCCAGTCCTAAAGCAAAAACAACTCCCCCTGTCCCTACACCAATATTTCCGAATTCACATTATTTATACAGTGAAGTGTTTTTTATACTGTGGAGGCCTGGCATTAGTGTTCCTCACAACAGCATAAATATATTTATAGACCATGTGTGTCTGCATTTTGTTATACTTTTAACTTTACAGGCTAATGGTTAATAAAGCCAGCCTCTATTTATGCTTCTGCAGCGAAAAATGGGTTGAACAGTATCACGCAAGAGGCTGAGGTTCTGCTGGCTCCAAACAATCTTTCAGACTGTAATTTAGGGGCTAATTCACAGTACAGAAGGATAAAGGTGGTATGTCAGAGGTTGGCTTCCCCAGGACACAGCAGGAAAAGAGGAGTAGCTCTTGAAGTCCCCAGGATGTAGGATATTTAACCCACCTTTGTTCTTGATACACTGATTTTTTTGAGTATCTGGAATTTCCCTACTATTTCAAATGAAAAAAAAACCAGGAACGACCACCAATAAGAGTTCCCAGGTTGCATAAAATAATTTTTTTTGCAAGTTTTAGATGCAAGTTTCTTTGCATCAGCTGATTTAAAAACCTATTATCCATAATGTAAGCACAGATCTATGGGAGGTCCTCTCTTTCATTAGTCTGTCCTTTGGCAGGATCAGTTCTACCCAAATGCTGTTTGCAAGTGTTCAACTCATTCTTTTAAAACCTGCAGTAATGGAGATGCCACAACCCCTTCAGGTGGCCTGGTCCTTGGTTCAGCCATCCTCTTAGTGAAAAATGGTTTCTCTTCTTGAACCTGAAGCCCCCAAAAAGATGCATTTAGCTTGTAGCTCCTTGTTCCCACCAAGAAGACATGGAGGCCACAGCTCCTTTTAGCAGCATTTTACATAGTTAAGGCTCTCAGCATGTCTCTCCTCAGCCTGGTCTCCTCTCTGCTGAAGCAATCCTTTTGATCTTTCTTCATAAGTTGTGTTTGCCAGACTAACAGGTTCTTGCTTCTGTTTCCTGAACTCTCTCTTCAGCTTTGTCTCATCCTCCCTAAGGCCCCTCTGTTTGCTGACTGAAGTGAGAAGGTCCCTGCCCATGTCCCATGTGCTGCATGTCCTTCCAAAGACTTATCCATCTCCTCCACTGAGGAAAAATATCCTGATGGTTCTTGTTTCAGTACATTTTTGCCCACAGAGGAGCATTTCAATTTTGAGTGCCTGAGCCCCAACCACTCAGCAATCTGGATCTTCTACAGAGTCCTCCGTTCAGGTTTTATCTGCAAGGTGAGGGGGCAAAGCAAAGCAACCCCGTGTAAGCAAATATTATGTGCTGCTGACAGCATCACTGCTGCACCCCTGGCATAGGGGCAAAGCAAATTCCATCCTGAAAAACATGATGGAGAGGCTCTCTCCTTACCATGGGCTTCTGTGCTTCTCCTGGTGTGCTCCCAATTCGCACTCTTTGTGAGACAAATCCTGCCTTAATATCAGTCCTACACAGACCATCTTTCCTGCAAAACCAACTCGTTAATGAACAAAGATACACTCATATCTACTAAAGGAGAAAGTTGGGACCAAATGTTTGCCTACTATTTGGGGTTTGATTTTTTTAAAGGAAAAGAAACAAAGCAAAAGCTTTTTTATTCCAGGCATTTCTGCAGAGTCTGGAAACAAAGGAAAAAAGCAGCTTCCTGAAAGAGGTATGTCTTATTGATTGGCACCTTCCCTTGCTTGACACTGAATGAACTTGTCCAACAAATAGACCTGGAAGAATAAAAAAGAAGGAAAGGTGCCTAACAAGCCTTAAACCTCTGATATTCAATTGATTAAAATTTAATGATGAGCTATTAATAATGAATGCAGCCAGGAAGATGGGAGAACAGCATTAGAATGGCCTTGAGATTCCTAGTTAGCCAGATTTCTCTACAACACTGGGAAAGGAGAGGGAGCTTTCAAAGGATGAGAAGGGACAGCTGGAAGCAGCAATCTGCAGCAGACTCTGTGGGCTGGGTAGATTGGTGGAAGGGTATTTTAAGTGTTTCTTTCATTAAAAGCCGAAGTGGGGTGAGTTGGGTGCACGTCTTGTAAGGAAAAGATATTCATGAACTCCAAGACCCTGAGTATAGTACAGGGAATTTGAGCCATTTCTTCAATGTGTTGGTGACTTCCTGTGTGAAATTAAATCTGTCTCCCTGTGACTCCCATCCCACATGCTATGATGTGCACAGAAATCCAATCTCCTGCCCCTTCAGTAAGATTTTGGGAGCCAGTGATCCCATGGCAGTGGCTGATGGGACATATAGAGCCAGAGATGTAGTGAATGTTACACCTTGAGCACAAACAACTTGGCTGCCTGTGCACCTCACAGTAATGCTGTCTAGGCCATTTCCTTTGGTGGCTGCATTAGCCAGCATGATTTAAGCAAAGATGCAGCACATCTGTGACTTCCCTTTCTTAGTTGCCAGTCCAGCTGCCTTATCAAAGACAGGAATGGAGTTGATTAGACATGGCCTGTTTTTGTAGCTGTTGCTTTAAGGCTCATGTGGGTCTTTTAAGATTAATGAGTGCTGTATTTGGATGCATCCTTAAATACTGATAACAGGTTCTCTGGTTCTGTGAGACCTCTTCTGTCCACTGGAGTGTATAATGTTGTTCACTGATGACCATTTGATTAGTTTCTTGAAGGATTCAGAGTTAATTTTACTCAGCCCTGCTGACTCTGGATTCCTCTCAGCTCTCTTTAACTGTTGTTTAAGCTGTTCTCTTCCTCATCTGGCCTGTATTTCCTGTCTCTGGTTCTTACTATGAAGCGTGTCAATAAGCATCTGGATGCCATTAACATGTTTTGTGAGAACAGAAGCAGGATAAAAAGTAGAAATTGAAAGCAGAGCTTATGTAGAAGTAAATTTGTGTTCTTTCGTGTTTGCAGCAGAAGCCTCTTCCCAGAAGAAGACATCTTTCCATCTTCCTTATGCTTTTGAAACAGATCCCTAGGACTGAATAATGCCAGTCAAATAGATAGAAAAACACAGTGTGGACAAGGGAGTTGCCCTGTGGTAATAAGAAATGCTTCCATAGGATCCAGGAGGTATTAGAAAGAGCTGGGCTGTGATCATCTCAAAAACCCCAGTCCCTGTAAGCATTCCTCTTTCGGCTCTGCAAGCAGGGAATAAAAAGGGGCAGGACTGATGAGTGCTGATCACTTTTCTCCTTGCTTTTCAGGGCTGAGTGAATGCACAGAGCATATCTGAGGCTCTTCTGAAAAGTCACCAGCAGATGAAGTAATTTGAGGCCTCACCCACACCACAGTTTATTCAGCCAGCTGCGTAGGTCTCTTAACAGAGGTGCTTTTTAATGCGGCACGTCAAGCACTGAAAAATGTCACTTTGATTTTGACATACTCCCCACCAAGAATGATGTATTTTCTGTGATGCATTGTTGTCAAGGTGAAGAAATGAACTAGCGTGGATTTTTAATTATTTTGATATTGAACTCTGATGTAAGTTGGAAGGGAAACATCATCCCAGATGAATAAAGAGGTGGTGGTACAAGAGCTGATCATCCCCTGGTGAGGAGCCAAGATCTGCAAATATAAGGAGTGATTTCAGTGCTGTTTTTATCTCTAGCTGCTTTGAATCAGTTGCTCAATTCCTAGAGAGGCTTCTGCTGGCAGCTAGCAGACACCAGAACACAAGAAAAGAAAAGGATTGTCTGAAATCCAGGTACTTTTCGTTTCTGGAAGTCTGGGGAAAGGCTGCCATCTGCTGTAATGCAAAGCAGTTGCTGGAAATATATTTGACCTAAATCAAATAACAGCGGTCACGTTGAAGCTGTGATGAGCTCAGGGCAGAAGCAAAGTAAGACAAGCAAAGACAAATTGTGCACTTAAAGACCTGGTGATGCTTTCCACAAGATCCGTCTCCTAATAATGGCTGTTTTCTATCATGACCGTAGAGGAAAAGAATCATTGCTGTGGTCCCCACCTACTTTAAACCTTGAGATTTCCAGTCAAGGTCAAAGACAGAGGATTGAAAGCTGCTGGCTGGGGGAGCCTGCAGTGAGGGGAGAGGGTGCTGCTTCCTCAGTTCAATCCAGACTCCTACATCATTCTACAGCCTCTCAGTTTAGAATTTCACAGTGCAGAAAGGTGTATGCTTTTCCTCTCAGTGGTATATGTGTTATATCTACACTAGCAAAAAGTGAACTTGGCCAGTGGCTGTACCCTCTACTCACAGATCTTGTAACTTAGAGCAGAGCAAAGTCTAAAAATATCTATAATTCAGAGCCTTTATCTCTGATCTTTAAAATATAACCTGTACTGAACCCTGGGGTATCTAGAATCAAATTATTATCTATGGAAGTTCCTAAGACCACAGCCCTGCTTCCTCAGTACCTCCTTTAGACATCATCGACTTGGCCTGCTTTTTTCTGTAAGTTTTTCTTTTCCTCACTCCACACCATCACTTGCTTTGAAACTGCACATTTTGGCTCACAAGTAATCTCAGAAACAAGATCTTTCTGCTTGCCTGAGGTGCTGCTCAGATCACACTGTTTCCCATTACACTTCCCTGAAAGCATCCCACTAAAATCCCTCCTTTGTACTGTTGGGGTGGCAGTGGCCATATTCAAAAGGAGCACTGCACATAACAAAGCTATCCTGGAAAGCTGTCATAAAAAAAGCCAGAGGCCCTGATGACTCAGATGTTAATGTATTCCATCAGAATAAACTGCTATCTGATAAATTGGGCTCAATCCAGATACAGAAGAAAAAGCTTTTAGTTTTACACAGCCTCTTTACTGGAGAGAGCCAAGGAGAAATTGTATGAAATGCAGCCACCTCTGCAGCAAGTCTAATGTGCTGAGGAATGACTTAGAGCCAGGAGGAGATCTGCTACCACTGCAGACATGGAATAATACGTCAGACCATTTAAGAGAACAGGAGAGACTTGGCATCCCAGTTTTATGGAGCATCCTTATGGTATGACAGTGTCTTGATGGAGTCTATTAAGAAACTGTCCTGGAAAGAGCCATATCAGATGGTGGCCCAAGAGTGTAGAGGTGGGCCAGTCATGCCTTCTCAACATAGGTCTGATCCTGAGCTCTAATAGTACTTGGTTGACATGATATAAATAATCTTCAAAATTGTCATCTGTGTTAATTTTGAGAACCAGTAATGTTGCCCTATAAAAACTGCCTTCCCACTCTGCATCTTCCTAAGCTCCTGTCTCGAAAGGTTTCACCAAGCACCACGCTCCACTTACACAAGGCATGAAAATATCTTCCCTGCTATTGCTATGAAAATTCAGTCTCACATCACTTACAACAAGAAGAGCAGAAACTTTCCATCTGCTTTCTCTGCTGTCTTCATTATTTTATATATTTCTTTTATATCCCTTGCTTCCTCCAAGGAGAGCTTTTACTCGAAGTTTGGTTGTTCCTATCATTGTTTAATGCTGTTCTTTTAGAGACAAGATATACTCAGGGTTCCTAGGGGACCTGCCCTCTAATTACATTTAATCACTGTTTTCCCTCATATTCCCTCTGGATCACAGTACCTTCCTAATTTTTTTATTTGCAGTATAAGCTGAGCAAAGGTTTTCTGTGGAAATTTCTGAAAGCTAGTGGTACCAGGACCGTGTAAGCAAGGACCTTCTAAAATACTAGAGCATCTCAAGAAAAGAGCCCAAATATTCCTAGAGATAACCCATTTTGTACAACAGTCGGCTAGTTCTGTCACTGAGCACTTAGAAGCATTTCCTTACTTTTTATTGTCTCTTGCTCTCTCTCTCTCTCATATCTGGGAAAACTGAGCTACTTTGTTCTTTTTACTGTTTGTTTTCTACAACCCAAAACCCACTGTTTCCCATTTCCTTTCCAGGAAGACACTGCTGAAGACTCCCAGGCCAGTGTAGGGAAAAACTCTGTCATGTTTCTGTTGTTTTGCAAGAATGCCAATTTAACTCACGTAGCTGAAAAAGTAGCAGTAGAAAATTTTTCCTGGCTTGGGAAACTACTTGGGATTGGACTTTTTCCCTGGGAGACTCTTTGTAGGACTATGTCCCACATGCCTAGGAGTGTTTATTGGTTTATATTACCCAGGCACTGTAACACTGCCAGCACTGAGTCACAGCAGGCTTGCAAAGCTGACGTGGCCCTTGGCAATCAGTAGGAAGCAGAGATAACTGAAATGCCACCACTGAAGCAGACTCTATGGACAAAAGCTGTACCTGAAGAGGTAGATTGACAACACATCAAGTGAACTATGGTTGACAGAGTCAAAATTTCCTCACCAATTCTGCTGATAAAAGCAATGGCTGTTCTTACTCACACAGATCTGCCAGCACATTCAGACCACAGGTCAGAAGCCCAGCCATGCCACATGGCTTGGGGAGGTCTGTTATGCTTTAAAACATAGCCTTTCTTCTCAAAGTCTCTGGAAATCACCCACTGAGTATCTGCAGTCTGGATGGGAGGAGGTATCTCAGGCTGGACTGGTGTTGTCACTTCCACCACGGGGTTTACCCAAAAGGTGACAGTCAGAGAAGAAAGCAGCAGGAGGTAACCACATGGCTGTCCTCCTTTCCTTCTGATCCACAAATATGATGCAGCTCTAGTTTAATTTTCCCCAAGGGGAACAGAAGGCTTTGCTGTTAATACAAAACGCAGCAAAACAGTAACAATGTTGAGCTCGGAGATAACATCAATGAAGCATAAGGTAGAAAATCAAACAGTTTGTTACTTCCCCTGTGTAAGCAGATAACAAGACTCTTTTCATTGCAACTTGAAAATATTAAAGGTCATGGGAGGGTGTATGGCTAAAAGATCACTTCAAGAGTATGGCTTTCCCTTGTGCCTCTGACACAATTAATTATTGTATTTGGATGTACCTCTGTAGTGCAAAAGAAACACAGACCTGAGGTTTTCAGACAGATCAGGGCTTCCTGGGCAAATGTCAACTAAAGAGTAAATTCAGCTCTGCATAAAGGTCATTTCACACTAAGCCACTGATGCAAAATTTCTTTTTAAAGCTGCTCTGAGACTATTGACTGAGATGAACCCAGCAGGGTATGTCCCTGACTCAGTGAAGATGCTTCAGGATTGGTGATGTGAACCCCACCAGCTGAGCACTGAAATCAGCACAGAAAGATTTGGCCCTGGCTCAGTTTGCTGACCAGCACTGGACACATTGCAGCTGTGAGTGGATCAGCCCATGATTCACACCAGGGAGTCATGGAAAATGGCCTTCAGCCTCAGGCTGACCCATAGGGCTGCAAAGAGGAAACTTGGTTTAACACCAAGCCTGTGGGAAGGGCTTTCCCTTCAAAACCAGTGTCTGTAGTTAATAATCACCCACAGCTGCTTCTCTGCTGGGGATTCCCTTTCTTTTTGCCTCTCCCTTCCCATCCCCTCCCATCTGTCTCTTTGCTAGTGGAAAGTGGTTATGTAAGTACTCCCAGGTCTAATTCCAGAAAGTGAGACTATTGAAGGCAAACAATGAGCACAATCTGGGCAAATCCAAACTTTCCAACTTACTTGTGAATGGTTGCAGGAGCAATGGAGATATCCCCAGCCAGCTGGCAGCAATGCCGAGGCAGTGAAGCAGGAATGCTCTCCCCAGTCCACATGGCTGAGGACGTTCGTCTGGGACAACAGTAAGTAAAATAAAGCAGGGAGGACAGGGCTAACACCACCTCCCTCCCACAGCCTCTCTGATTTCCTTGACTTTATCCACACGACTATATTCTGCAGACTCAGTCTTTCTGCAGTCTGGATCGATACACAGTGATCAGCTTTACATTATGTTCATGATCTCTGACTTTATTGCTGCCATGTCATGTTTTAGGGATTAGAAGACAAACAGACTCCAACTAATGTGATCCCCAAGGAGGGGGGGGGAGAAAAAAATTAAAAAAATCCTCCTTCTAAACTTTGTTTTTCCCATGAGGAGTGTCAAATGTGTGTCTGAAGTCTGAGCACAGCAGAGGCTGTAAGGCACAAAGAGATTTCTGCCAGGTAGTGGAAAACATGGTATGAAAATATTGTGAGTGACGTTTGCAGGTTGCTGGAGGGAAATTCCCACTGGCTTCCTAACAAACATTTAATATTTAACATAGCTGGGGTTTTTTTGACAGCTTTTGCTGTTCCAGCTTCCAATATTCTGTTTGAGCTGTGCTGAGCTGATATTATATTACCAAAGTAATTTTGAAGCATGAACATCTATAATTTCTAAAGCATGTCTATAAAAGGTACAATAGGATGTACACACAGCAGTAGTGGTGATGACCACTCACACTGGAGGCCACAGTTATGATGTAATAGTAATATTAAACTAGTCTTTCTTTCTGGAAATGTCACATTTTCTGCTCTTCAAACTCATCTTTTTAAAGGATGAACACTGGTCAGGTCAGACAAGTCTCCCAAGGAAGTCAAGGAGTTCCTGTGGCACTCAAGCACCTGATCCTCATGACATTCATTTGGGATTTTTCCGTTTGAGTCTGCAAAACAAATTGTACCCAACAAACATCTGCCAACATCAACCACCAAGGAGCAAAATCAACATCTTCAGCCCAGTCTGTCTGGTGTCAGCACAGGGCAGACACAACCATGAGTTAGTGAGCCACAAGCCCAGACGTGAACCCATGGATTTCCACATACATGAATTTACACAATTCACAGACACGTGCTCACATGCTTCTTCTATTTGCCGCAACTTGAACTGCTGCTATTAATAACGACTCTCCCTGCGTTTTGTCGACTGCCACAGGACTAAGGCCAAGAATTTCAGCCTAATACACGACCAGGCGTGAGGCTGCTATCACTCAGCTGGGACCTAATGTGTGTGCCTGTATCTCAGCACCTTGCGTGACATGACGAAGATTTACAGCGGAGAACACAAATCTGCGTGCGACTGGCTGCACCCACGGGGCCGAGGGGACAGCGGTGCTGCTGCAGCTGCGGGGCACCGACGGTGGGTCAGTGATGGGGGCTTTCCCCCCCGAGATGCAGCTGCGGGGCACCGATGGGGGTCACTGGTGGGGGGCTCTCTCTCCCGAGATGCAGCTGCAGGGCACCGATGGGGGGGGTCACTGATGGGGGCTTTCCCCCCCGAGATGCAGCTGCGGGGCACCGATGGGGGTCACTGGTGGGGGGCTCTCTCTCCCGAGATGCAGCTGCAGGGCACCGATGGGGGGGGTCACTGATGGGGGCTTTCCCCCCCGAGATGCAGCTGCGGGGCACCGATGGGGGTCACTGGTGGGGGGCTCTCTCTCCCGAGATGCAGCTGCAGGGCACCGATGGGGGGGGTCACTGATGGGGGCTTTCCCCCCCGAGATGCAGCTGCGGGGCACCGATGGGGGTCACTGGTGGGGGGCTCTCTCTCCCGAGATGCAGCTGCAGGGCACCGATGGGGGGGGTCACTGATGGGGGCTTTCCCCCCCGAGATGCAGCTGCGGGGCACCGATGGGGGTCACTGNTGTGAGCGGCCCGGGCGGCCTGGGCCGGGCGGGGGAGCGAGGGAAGGGGCCGTGAGAGGAGGGGAGGGAAAGGCGGCTGGGGGTGGGGGGGGGGAGGCTTTGCCCGCTTCTCCCCTTCTCCTGCAAATGCCCGTTCCGTATTTCCATGGTAACCCCCGGTGGGCAGCAGGCGGTGCCGGTGTGTGCGGAGGTGTCGGCGTGAGGCCGGGCCTCGCTCATGTGGCCGCTCTCCCGCAGGTCCCCGGCAGCGTTCCAGGCGATGCCACGGGCACAGATATGACGACGGGCTCCCGGAGACCCTCCCGGCGTGTTCTCCGCGAGGTACGGGCGGCTCCCGGCCCTGGTGCCGGCGCGGGGAACTCAGGTTTAAGGGCAGGATTTTGGGGTTTCTCTGTGGTGCTGCTGGGATGGGCTGGGATGCAGAGCGCTGAAGGGGATGTTGGTTTCTTAACCCATTTGGGATTGACGTGGTTCCTGGGGTTGTAGATGATCCTAAAATTGTGAGCTTGGGCAAATGTAGTTTCTTACCTTCCCTTACTATAATCTTTCAAACACAGCGTGTCCTGTTGAGGTAAATACCCCTATGGGTGTGTAAAATACCAACCTTCTGCACTCTCAACAAAATCTTTCCGTGTCTGACTGTCTGGTGTAGGCCTTAGTGTGTTATTCACTTTTCCTTCTCTATTTTTATTATGTTCTCTCAATACTTCGGAGCTGTGTCACAGGACAGTTATCCCAGTCACGTATATTGCCTGTTTTGAAGAACATCAGGATAATTATTGTGCTACAGACTTGAATGTGTGTGTTTTTTGAGAGTTTTCAGGCACAGGTGGTGTATTGGCTGTACTGTCTTACCTGTACCCTCTCTGATGGAGTCCTGGATGAGAAGTCCTATGGACTTCTGTGCAGCTCTGCTATCACAGCTGCTTTGGAAAAACTCTCTCATTAAAACACCTGACAGCAGGACATTAATTGCTGTAGTGGCTGCAGTAATTGCTGCTCTTCCCTGAGAGCCAGTGTGCCTCTGCCAACCTGTAGTATGGACAGAAGCTGTAATTCCCTTGAGATCCTTTGGGCATAGGGTGGTGCTTTTGTTGGGTAGGAAAACAGTGCCTAAAATGGACTGATTGACAGGAGATCCTCGAGCAGAAGTCACTGTGCATCCTGTGGGCAGCCCATCAGTGAGGTCAGAAGGTTGTACACAAGAAGTATCTCCACCTCTCCCATCCCATTTTCCCAGGACAGGGTCTGTCCTGAGTGTCCCTGTGCCTTCAGTGCTGCCTTTCTCTGTAGCAGGAGTCTGCTGTGTGTGTGTTGGAATTTTGCCTTGTTGACAGCACAAGCTTCATGGGAGGAGAAGGGGATGTACATTTCCAAGGCTGAAGAGGGACATTGTTTGCCTGGAAAGTGTCAGGAGCCACTGGAAAGAGTGGAGAAAGCAGACTGCAGACTTGCTCTTGGCAGTTTAGGTGGGAAGAGGCTGGGAAATGGAATCATGTGGGTATCGTTTCTTCTGTGGGGACAGCAGCTCTGTGTAGAAGCCACTTCTGCTTTCCTTCTTCAGACTTTTGGGGAAACAAGGATGTGTGAGCCTCTCAAGAAGAGACAAACACCATTATTATCCTCCCAGCTGGGAGGCTCAGTTTTCTTTTTGTTTATTTTTTTACACTTTGTTTATTTCTTGTCTTATTTTATGAATGGAGCAGAAAATAGCAAGTGAATGAACAAGGATATGGATGTTCTCCATACGTATTTCTGGGGCCTGATACAATTGACTCCAAAGAAATGTTTACTGGCACATCCAAGATTTATCTTCCCCATGTTTTTAACTTTTTGCTCCCACTTCACCTAGGTCCTAGATTAAAACAACAAAAAAGGGAGTATTCTTTTCAAAAAATAAAGAATTGTTAATGTATTTCCCTCATAGTCAGAAATGACAGATCCATTTACTGATCAGGTGTTCCAAAATACTCATATTTCAAAGCTGAAATATCCCAGCTTTTTCTCTATCAATCTGGTTCTCAAATAAAAAAAAAAAAGCCACTTTGGATGTGAGTGGGAGTGTGTTTGAAATAGGTTATTAGAGTTGGAATATCAGATCTAGTGCTTAGCAATGTGTCAGGGAGTTCCCATCACTTTTACACAGTTCCTGGAAGCAGCAGCCTCAGACCTTCCTTTTGTTATTTTGGCGCTCTGGATGTAGCATCACCACAGTGGTTTTTATGTTACATAATTACTTATTCCTCTTGTCAGTGGAGGCAATCTGAGGGATGGAAAGGAAGGGATGTGAGTAGACGTGATCAGTTTCTTTTGACCTCGTGATGGGCAGGTTTTAACCCCCAGGAGCTGTCAGCAGACGTGGGTGGCCACCAGCTTAAAGTTTGGATGGTCCTGTTTCCCTGTGGAGTGACTCCCTGCCTCGTGCCAGTGGAGTGGCATCCTGTGCCAAGGGTGCTCCTTAAGGCCTGACACCAGCTGTACTGGGCCTGCCTTTTGGTAGTCTCTGGTCTCAGCTTTATGCATAATGCCAAAACTTTTAGAAATCTTTGTTTGGCTCCTTTAGAGCTCCTTGCAGTGCAGGACTTGGGCCAGGCTTTGGAAAGACGCGATTCTCATGAAAATCCATGTTTTTAGAAGATGAGTTTCAGGTGGGCAGGTGGAGCCCAAGGCTGCTGAAGGCAGCAAGCAGAGAGGCTGGGCAGGGACACTTGCTGTTGATGCAAATTGCTGTGAGCTTCTGTCAGACTCCTTTTGTAAAGTCAGGACCTTGGTGTTGGGATTTCTGCTGGGGCTGGGGGGGTTCTTTTGCCTTTCTTCCACATGTCACTGCCCTGCAGTCTCTGCCTTGGACAGACTTGTAGCAGGAATGCCTGCTGGATATCCTTGAGTCTTGTCCAGCTGCATGGGCCTCTGTGGAGCTCTACAAGATGCTCATATTTCACCATTTTCCAGGGAGATTATACACACTGTAATGCTGATGTCTGAAAAAAAAGGATACAAAGAGATTTCGGTCCCATCTCATGTGATAGTGTGGGCAGCTAAACCACAAGGCCTTTTCTGACATATGTTTTTACTGCTTTGGTGACTGTTTCTGAATGATTCTAACACCCCTGGCAGGGAGGAACTGGGTGCATAATGACCTAAATAGCTGTAGAAAGGTCTGTTCCTCCAGCATGGAAGCTGCCTTCTGATTTCAAATTAGTGTTCAGCATTGGGAGGTTGTTTCTGGATGAGAGGAAGTGCATTTGATGCATTGGATACATCACAAATGTTTCATGTAATTGTTTTAATCAGTGCCTGAACAAAAGTGAAGTGTTACTTTTCACATAGTTTGTCTATAGGGAAATAAGTTGCTTTCCAGTTTTTGATGCAAATTTTCTATACTCTTGTACATTATTCTAAGCTACAAGGCATTATTCAGAGATGGGACATTTTTGAGTCATTTTTTTGAGAGAATCTTACGTTTAAAGAAGTGAAGCTCAACTGAAGCTTTTTTGTTTGGTTGGTTTGATTTTTTTATTAAATCTGCTGCTCCAGTGGCTTCAGCTGGGGAGGGCCAAAGAAACAAAATACAGTAAATATGAAAGTCAGATTTTGTTTTATCCTGGCCTTGTAGTCCACCCAGGGTGCTTTGCAGTGGAGCTGCAGCTGTCCAGTTCTTTCTGTGGAGACAGATTCCTGTTCTTTCTTGCCTGTTTTCCCATTTGAGGAGAGCATTTTGAGATGGCCTCATCAAAGACACAATTTAAGGAGAGGGTGGTGGCATTACTCTTTTAAACTATTCAAGTGCTCTTGCTTTTCCACAGTCCCCATTTTGCAGTTTGCCGGGAAAGTAGCATTTCTGAGGAATTACAGAATCAGCTGGACTGTAACAGCACGTGTGGCTCAGCAGAGCTGATGAGGAGTGTGGATAACTCATAAATAGTGGGGTTGCTTTCATCCCAGAAACTCTAATCTGGAGGGTCATCACTGCTGCTGATTTTGCAGAGAAGGTTCACCCTCAGTGTGAGAACATGAGACTTGGGACACTGTTGAGATGTGCAGAGTGCACTGAAACAGGTTTTAACTCATGAATACAAATATATGTGCTTTGTATAGGCTTTCAGGAGGGCCAGGCTGACACAGGCACCTCTCCAAGTTGTGTGAAGAGGTTTGGTGTTGGAGTGTGCCCCAAGTGGAGAGGCCTTGCTGTGGTGACAAGTCACAGCTCTTCTCTGACTCTGGCCTCATCATCCCCCTGACAGTCACCTGCCCAGGGTGGAGGTAGGTGTTCAGAAAGGGCTTGGGTTCACAGAACAGCTTTAACCTCATGCTCTGAAACTGCTTAAACATTTCTGCTCCAAGCTGAACTTCTTGGCTCCCCCGCTGTAATGTCTGTCTCAGGGCACCAGGGACAAGCGTGGAGATTTCAGCCTGAGGAATAAGCTGATTGAAAAAAACCCTGAAAGCTGGTGTTAGTGCAGTCTGGTTCACATTGTCTTACAAAGGTGGTGTGTACTTTGCTCAGATCATGGTTTCCTGTTACAAGGAAATCCTGCTGATGTAGCAAAAAGAGCTGTACAGTAATAGGCAGGGAAACCTAAACTTTTCAGGACAGAGTAAATATATTAGAACAATAATGACAGGGTGTTGGCTGTTGAGGTGTTGGAGGGAATCCCTTGTGTATTTTTCTCCTTCAGTGTTGTTTCAGGTTTACTTTTCCTTAATAAGTATCTTTGGTGTTTATCACATCTTGTAGAAGCACTGAAATATTTTGCTGTAGCTTGACTTGTGGTTGGTTTTTGATGGCTTCCTATTCCAAAGGGTGCTGAGTAACCAGAGCAGGACTTGAAATGTTTTCATTTCACTCTGTGGTTGCCAAGCCATGAAAAGCAGCAGGGACTTCAGCATGACATTTGTGTTCACAGGGAAACTTCTCCTGCCTTTCCTTTGGGATGCAGATTGTGCCTCTTGGAAAGAACCTGCTGGTGTCCAAGTGTGGGCATTGTGGGCAGTGTGGAATACTTAAAAGGAAACTTGCTCAGTGTTGTCTTTTCAGTTGGAACCCTGGACTCTTTCCCCTGGGTGCTTGGTGTCTCTTCTGAGATGTTACTATTTTTGAATCCAAAATAAAGTTTGGAGAGTGGGTTCTGTGAATTTTGTGAAGGGCTGAAGCTCATCAGCTCCATGTTCCTGTGTGCCCCTTGAAGTACCAGCCCCTTGAAGTACTTATCAAAACAGCAGAGTTATTTCCATTTGAGAGGAAGAATGCAGAGACAGGAGAAATATGATTTTCTTTAATGCACAAATTGAGACTTCAGGCACCTTGCAGGGATTTTTCTGGCTTAATAAATTCTAATTTGTGTTGTTAATACAAATCTCAGCTTTACAAACCAAAGTACGTGCACGGGAAAGTTCCCAGTAAAAATTATTGACTTGTGTAAAGCTGTTACCTGAAGTAGGAAAGAGAAAATTGCTTGATAATGCTAATTGAAAACTGCCTAAAATGGGGAAATACAAAGTTACCATCCATGAGTAGGAGAGGTTTAGTTTGCACCTCCTCTAATATGGTGTTTATCTAGTGATAGTACTGGATGCTTTGGTAGCAAAGAATCACCATTGTAAAAACAAACACGTGTGAATAACACTTGGAATTTGGAAAGGCACTTTCTGAAGAACTTTTTACAAGTCTTGATACTTAGGAACACAAGCACACGCTGCAATTGCCACCACCCTGTGCCATTACTGAGTAACACACTTCGTTGTTTGTTGTGTTTTCCTCTCGCAGCCGAAACCTTGGGCGTGAAGCTCAGGAGTCACAGCGTAGTCACCACAGGAATAGCTTACTAAGATGCCTGTGATTAATGCATTACTGAGTGTAACACCAGGTGTGTAACACAGATGTGTTTTGCTGACTGTACAGTCTCCAGGTGTGTCTTTCTGCTTTTGTCATCACAGTCACTTCGTGCCCACACCGTCTCTGTCATATCGTGGTTACTGAGCAGGAAGGTTTTTAGAGAGGAAGCTGTAAGGTGAAATATTGCCCTTCCTGTGTTCAAACTGTAGGAGTACTGTGAATTCAACTCATCAAAGCTGTTTTCATTGTTACCACGGTTGGTTTGGTTTAACTTCAGTGGTGTTAAGTCATTACAGTGACAGTGGAATTTAGTGTCATGTTTCAAGGAAATTAATACAGTGTGTACAAAATAGATGTGATATGTTGAGGGCATCTTGCAAATAAAGCCATAATTCTGGGCTCTGTGTTCCATTATTTCTCTTGTATCTAACCTTGTTTTTTTTAGTTGTGTTTAATACACATTGCTAGACAGAATGTGAGTAAATTATGGTGATTACTGGAGAGGACACAGTTGATCTAACACCTTTCAATTGTATACAATTTAGATACTGATGTCATGAACTTACTCTCCTGTGTGTTCTTACTGTGACCATATGTTCTTCTAAGTGAGAGGCTCAGGGGACTCACCATTGCATGAATCATTCTGCAGTTTGTGCAGTTACCTGCATTTACCTGCCTCTCACTTGCTTTGGAAGTTGAATGAGTTAAAATATTCTGCAGCAGTTTGGGTTCTGTGTTAACACCGAGTTTCATTTTTTTTTTTGCATGTTTAAATCAGGAAATTTATATATTATTGCATATTATGAAATGTTGATTCGGGAGGCTGGTTATGGATTCATTTGCCTATAAAATGTTTAATAGTGGAACACAAGGAACTGCTGTTCTGCTGGTGAAAAAATGGAACTTTGTCAGTTGTGGGCAAGGTCAGTGCACAGAGAAGGGCTCAGGTGTAGGGCAGGATTTTTTCCTTCATATGGACTTGGCACACATTCCATTGTCATTTGAATTTAATTCAGGTACTATAGTCCAGTTTTCTTTCTTACTCTGAAGTTACACTTCCTTGGCTGATTTAAGAGCTGCGTTTTGAGGAATGCCTGGTTTGGGGCAGTACAGATGGGTTTATTCCTGTGCAAATGTGGCTGTTCATTGAGGTTAATTATCCATAAGGCCCTGACTTATGAGGATACTGGAATAGCTGTTAACTATGAATAATTTAGTGCAGCATCAGATTTCGTGCCACTTAGGAAGGTCTCTGCCTGCAAAGCCTTGTGTCTTGTTGAAATCCACTCAATAGTATGAAGGTTACTGCTTGCACTGATATGTTATTGTACTCTTTTCATTCTATTTTAACATTTGCCAGTGAATATTTCATGGTGGTGAGTAATCAAAATAGCTGTGCAAGGGTAGGTATAGTTTGTTTTTGAGACCTGGACTTCAGTCTTAAGCTGTCTCTTAAATTTATTTTTAATCTTTGACTGGAATGACAAAGTTAGCATTTTCTCCACTCAGTTTTATGTAGTTGAGACAGTTCACATCCTAGACAATCCTTTTAGGTGGTGCTGCCTTGTGGGGGAAGGAAAAAAGGATTAATGAAAGTCTTGCTAGTAAGAGAGCAGGATTTTAGTGCTTTCTACAAATTGCCCCAGTTGCTCATACATCTGGCTGGAGCAGACTGTGTCTCATATTACAGAGGCTTTTACAGGAGAAAAACTGCAAATACAGCACTTTGAAGCAGTTCCAAGTGCAGATAAATTTACTTTATGCTTTTAGGAGACTTGGTCATTGCAACACAGCACTGGAAGTGTTTTTTAGGGATGCCAAACTGATAGTGTTTTGTCATCATATTTTTCACAAAACCACCCCCAAAACATCAGGGAAGAACTTCAAGTGGAAAGAAGTTGCTTTGGAAAATGTCAAGGGAAGAACATAAAAATATGAACATGCAGTGGAAGTAGTAGAGAAAAAGGGGGGGTTTGAGGCTTTTGAGGAGAAAGACTAATGCTTTATGATATTTAAGGAAGATCTGTCAGATGTCTGGAAAGGCTTTTTCCTCTATCTGACTATTTCTGGCTGTTCCCATTCTCTGTCTACTACAAAGGTGGGGTTTTTTACTATGAGCCTCTTCATGTGGATGCTCTGTTACAGCTGCACACACCTTAACTTG